>MJUU01022823.1:115558-132576 GCA_002080025.1 Modiolus philippinarum
ATTTCATATCTATCTATGATGTCGTGGTGACGGCCATAGAATTTCTGAAGGGACGAAAGTAACAAATGCTGAACATATCCCTGACTCAGCAGTTTTTGTGACAGTGCTTTTGCTCTTTCCACAAAGTCACTGTATGTACTGCACGCTCTACAGTAACGAATTAATTGTGAAATATATACTCCATATGCTGGGGATGCAGGTATATTGCTGCAGAGAAAGGGAAGTTCACAATTGGAAAGTCAAAATCATCACGTTTGACATATAATCTAGATTTCAAACGTCCATGTTCGTCAATGTACAACAAAAGGTCAAGGTATGAAGCAGAATCGGGTGTATCGGTTGTCTCTTTAATTTCAAGTTCACTGGGGTAGATAAGATGTAAATATTCTTTAAATTTTGGGTTATTTAGAGAAAGTACATCGTCTATATATCTGAAGCTGAAATTAAAAGTCTGGGCTAGCTGTTTTTGTTTCTGTTGTATCAGCCCTTGTAAAAACTTTGCTTCATACGAAAAAAGGAAAAGGTCAGCTAAAAGTGGCGCACAATTTGTTCCCATAGGAATCCCTATTGTCTGTTGAAAAACACGGCCTCCACATTCAACAAAAATGTTGTCGATCAAAAATTCAAGCATCTTAATCACGTCATTTTCACTGTATTTCTTGTTTGACTCAGTGTGGTTCTTTATGAAATATGTTTTATCTTTTCCTATTACCAGATAGGAATACCTGCGTTCTCCGGTTTTTGTACAGAAACATTGATTTATCAGATCTGAAATGAAGAATGTTCAGATTCTTTCTATAAAAATAAAAATATCTGTTATTTCATCTGCTATTTTTGGAGATAACTAAAATATTGTCGCAGATTATACATTAGACACAGTAAATTATCTCGGAAAAAATAATGCAAGGTCTCAGTTACAAATTCAGAAAACTGATGAAACCCTGGATCTTATTGATTTTTTGAGACTGAAACATCCATAATTGGCGGTAGCTCAATCAAGAGCAGAGTCGTTTTAACTTTTGCTTTGTTTCTTTAGATATTGAATCTTTGTTACAATCATGTAACATATGTAGGACCATTCCCCAGTATCTTATGAAATAAAGTTTATAAATATTAGGGGAAAGGGAATATAGAAATTTAATATCATTTATTACCAGATGAAAATTTTTAAGTAGAAATTTAAAAAGTAATAATAAAACTGTTATTTCTGAATATGAATATGATTTACAAGAGAATTTGGAAGAGTGAAGATTAGGGTTTCACTATAAGCTATTTATTGTTATAGGAAATGATTATTATGCAAAATTAGAGGTTCAGGCATCTCTGTTTCATCCTGCAAGAAAAAAAAACATAACAAAAAAAGAAAACAACATAACTCAATAGAATTTTGCAATTGAAGAAGCATCCCCCCTTAAAGGTTGAAGAAGAAAAAGCTATATATATCTAATGAATCATAAAGGGAAAGGGGAAATGGAATTATAACAAGAGCAAATGAAGGGTTAAAAGAGCATGCATTATTTTCGCGAATAAATTGAAAATTATTTTTGATAACAGTGTGGAGATCTAGGTATCATTTCCCTAGAACAATGGAATCTTTATAAACGTATGGCTAGGTGATCTTCAAAGGTAGAACTGTGTATTTCCAAATGCCAACAGTGATGAAGGACATTTACTAAAGCCATTGACATAGAAGAACCTTCTTGCATTACTTTTGTAACTTATATCATTTGCGATTCAACCACTCCTTTCTCTCTAATTTTACTCTACCTTGTGCATGTTAGAGTCCGCCCACAACTGATTTTCCAGCACCATTTTTAGAGTTGTCCGAGGTCGTGTTGAGTTGTTGATGGACTGGAGACCGGTCGTTGGATGTTGTCATAGAGGTTCGTGGTTCGTGTTCGAATCCAGCTTACTACCATGCTGGATTTTCCCAATTCCAGCAGCTTTTAACAGGTGTAAATCATCATTGTTGGCATTCGGAAATATAAGTCTCTACCTTTACAGCTCGACTAACCATACATATATAATCCAATTTTTATAAACGCTTATATTAAACCCCTAGACTTGTCTTTTTTCCGATTGGATTTCCACTCTTGACAATTCTGTTCAGTAAGTTTGTTATCAACCTCATTTAATAACTCACGTTAATATTTACTGTAAATTAAAACTTTTTAAATGAAAAATTACATTTAATGAAGAAATAGACTCATGTGATAGACTTTTTACTTTTCAATATTTTTTTTCCTAAAATTAAAAACTTAAAATTTCCAGGCGAAGGTTGTTTTACGGTACAGTGTTTACTATATTTCTTATTCTTTGTAGTTAAATCAAAATTCCTTGGTTGCAATGTTTGGATGAGAGCATGGACGCAGGAAAAGTTTAAACAAAACCAGTGACAGGGGCTTGTTGAATTTATCCTAAACGATGGAAAACAAACCACATAGTTAAAGAAAATGGCGACCTATAACTGTCCTTTATGTTGACCAAAACGTACCTATCATAGATACATGTATTGCTAATACAATTGAGCCTGTTCTGAAAAAAAATAGTAAGAATATAACTGCGATGGTATGTAGAGATTTATGTATGTATTAGAAATGTGGGTATTTGAGTTTATTACAAAGTTACCGAACAGAGTTGTTAGTATGAGACAAAAATAGAAATTGGTCCTGACTAGGTAGGTTTTACTAAATTAACAAATACATTTTTTTTTCTCTTGCTGATTTGAAGAAAAAGTGAATAAACGTGTTGAAATGTTGAATCAGGAATAAAACAAATAAAGAGTAGAATACCGAAAGAACAAAACACAAGACTATTACATAATTCAAAGTCCAGAAACAAGGTAAAACGAAAACACCAGAAGAAAAGAAATTTTGAAATGGCCAAATGCTGATTTAGCATATAATGATGAAAGTGTTTCCATGGACAAATCCAGTATGAAATAAACATTATGATGACTAATAAATAACAAAATACCGAAGTTGCTGTAAATTGAATTTCTGCATATGCGCATTTCGACAAACTATATCTCTTCAGTGCAGATCAAATCAAAACATTTGGAGATCCATAAACCGAATATGTGTAAAACCTGATAGAGAACAAATTACCAATAAAGTATATAAAAGGACAGCCAATAACCGAGCTTTGCAAGACCGAGATCAAATTTTTGTTTTAATCTAGATATTACAAGTTTTCAAATGAAATCGGTTTTAGGGGCCAGCACCGAAGTACTGGGTACCTGATTGTTGAATACCCTCGTGGAATAGAATCGGCCCAGTGGTAATAAATAACAAAATACCGAAGTTACTGTAAATTTAGTTTCTGCATACGTGCATTTCGACAACTTATTTTGTTTCAGTGCAGATCAAATCAAAACATTTGGAAATCCATAAACCGAAATATGTGTAAAAGCTGACAGAGAACAAATTACCAACAGTATCTAAAAAGAACAGTCAAATTCAGCTTAGGACAGGGCTATGCAAAAAGGAGATACGCCTTAATAGGTTTTAACAAAATTTTCTTAAATATAGATATAAGTTTTAAATATTGAAATGACAAAATGCTGAATTCAACAAAAATAAAACAAGTATTAGTTATGATGAAAATTAATCAATGAACAAAAAACATGATGACAGGATGAGTGTCGACTTATTCGAACAACTTATCTTGAATGAAATAAACATTATGATGGCAATAGCCAGTTGTAAACACAGCTAAGGAAGAAAATGTGTTTAAATGGCCGAATGAAGAATCAAATAAAACAATCATTGATGAAAAAGTGTTTCAATGGAAAAAATGATTAATTATGACACCGTATTGAAATTGCCAAATACTGAATTTAATATACATATTTTGATGAAAAGTAATTCAAAAGACAAAAACAGAATGAATAACCAATTGATGATGACAAAGTTTAAAAATGGCCAAAACGAAGAATAATTAAAAAAAGGTGATGACATTGTTGAAATGGCCAAACGGAGAATTGGCAATTATTCTAATAATGACACATAATTGAAAGGGCCAAATGAAAAATTCGATAGAATGAATATTGATGACAAAGTGTTGAAATGGGCAAAACAATTAAGAATTAACTTTCCTGCTTTCAGGATACTGTTATAAATCAATAGCGCCGACAATATTTATTTATTTATATAGAAAAAAGAAGGGAAACGGGGAATGTGTCGAAGTAACAACGACCCAAAGGGGAGTGATAACAACTCAAAGCCACCATAAGATCTTCAATGAACGGTCAGGAAACCCCACAGCCAACGGCAGATCGGAGTCGGCCCCTAAATAAAGAGTAATCAAGTTAAGCGAAATAAACATCATCCTAGACTCCTATAGACATAAAGTAAACTAACTAGAAAACAGACACACAAAGGCTTAATAAATTTCCTGACTTAGGACAGGAGCAAACCTGCTGCGGCGGGGTTAAACTAGTTTTATTGGGCCCAATTCTTCCCCCTAGCCAATGTGATAAATAAAAATACAATAGTAACAACAGTCAAATTCAGTTAGCAACAGGATTGAGTCAATTGTGAAAAATTAAACTGAAAGAACTTAATATACGGACATAAACATGAAATAAAAAAAAACTACTAGCAGTTAACTGACATGCCAGCTCCAGACCCATTACCAACTGACAAATTAAGTTATGTACCCTCAGTATACAGCTTCCACCAAGATCCCCTCTTGTGAGGAGTTTAGCATAATGATTTCATGCATATACCGGAATACATAACCCGTGTCCATGCAATACGGATTTTAGAAATTTAGAATGTGTTTAGTTAAAATGCAACGACCCTATCAAAAAATCAATGTTAATACCAAAGAAGGCCATACGTAATGACTTGACGACAATACCGTAATTATTACCCTTATGAATTAAAGGTTTTATAAGTTTGTTAGGCGAGTTTAAGTATTTTTTACTCTTATGTAAAGCATTACCGAAAAATAAGGGATGTGAAATACCAGCCTTGATTTGATGTTTACAGGTTGCATTGTATTTATGAGCTAAGTCTTTATATCGATGATAGAATTTAGTCAAGGTTTTAACCAGTTTATGATAACGAAAACCCTGATGTAATAGTTTTTCAGTTATGAAAAGATTCCGTTCATTAAAATCGCAAACGTTATTACATACTCGAGCAAATCGAACAAGTTGAGATATGTAAACACCATATGATGGCGCTATTGGAACATCGGACGCATTTCAATTGGGCGGATTTTCAAATTTCCAGTATTTTCAATTGGGCGTTTTTAACACATATGCTTGAGGACAGGACCCTGTATTTGGCCCCTGTGGTCCCTCCCCTTTTTATAATATATAATACATTTTTCAATATTGACCATTTATTTTTGCTATTTTGTACTAATATAACATATATCTATCGTCAATTTCCTATTTTACTATCAATGTGCATCTCGACATATAGAGCGAAGCGAAAGGTTGCCAACTTCAGTCAGTGAGTATGGGGTACATGCTGGGAACAACTGATTGAAAATCAATAAAACTTGTACTTACCCTTCAGTGTGACACATTTATCGTTTGTCCGATCAATATCCTTAACGAATATATACATCCCAGACGGTAATTATCACATTAAAGTCCTACACAAACGAATTTTCACTCGCGGTGTTGCAACTTTTTGAACATTCAACCTCGATCAACGGAAGTGGCCGAAGAAGGATAACTCTGGACATGGCGGGAAATTCAAGGAGTTCCGATTACTATAGAAAGTACGATAAGATTAAAGGCTTTCCGTTATTCGAAAATCTCTTCCCTTATCCTGCTTTCTATAGTAATCGGAACTCCTTGAATATCCCGCCATGTCCAGAGTTATCCTTCTTCGGCCACTTCCGTTGATCGAGGTTGAATGTTCAAAAAAGTTGCAACACCGCGAGTGAAATTTCGTTTGTGTAGGACTTTAAAGTGATAATTACCGTCTGGGATGTATATATTCGTTAAGGATATTGATCGGACAAAACGAGGAATGTGTCACACTGAAGGGTAAGTACAAGTTTTATTGATTATCAATCAGTTGTTCCCAGCATGTACCCCATACTCACTGACTGAAGTTTCGCTCTATATGTCGAGATGCACATTGATAGTAAAATAGGAAATTGACGATAGATATATGTTATATATGTTAAATAGCAAAAATAAATGGCCAATATTGAAAAATGGATTATATATTATAAAAAGGGGGAGGGACCATAGGCGCCCAATACAGGGTCCTGTCCTCAAGCACCTGTGGTTTTTTAGTTTTGTAATTGGGCGGAATGGCTTTACAAGAAAAACAAGAATTGAAATAAAGTAAATTTAAAAAAAAAAAAATTTTCAAAAATACGTCATCTTTTGGTCACTGTTTGTGAGTTGCGTGTAATCATTCAACATGCCTTTTGTGATTTTTTTTTTATTGTCCCGGGCGCTCTCAGTCTCTTTCTTTTTTTACTATGACCCCAATCTTATATTTGAAATTATTGATAGCAGAACGAAGTTCACCCTACACATGTAATCACTTGGTTAAGTATCAAAGAGGGGCGGCTTATTAATAAAAGGAACCATGAGACAAATTTAACATTGCGTTTATAAGATGTAGTAAAGATATATCCCCTTCATTTGATAATTTTTGAACTTCAATTCTGAAGAAATATACATTAAACAGCAAAAATATCAAATTACTAGGGAAAAAATACAAAACTTGGCATGTATATATAATCACAATGATCCACTATTCTGCCTTGCTAAGTGTATTTGATTTTTAAACAATCGTTTCATTATAAATTTTACAGGCATATCACTCGTTTTCCGCCTACTTGAAAAAAATAAAATCCGCCCAGTTGCAAATAATTTTCTGTCCAATTGAAAAAGTATTTCCGCCCAATTGAAATGGATAATTACCTATGGGAAAAGAAAAATCGTCCCTTTTATCATAAATATATCTTTGCTTTCGTTTGACTTTTCCCCTTCCATTTACGCATCGTATTTTACGTTTCAAAGGACATATGTCAATGGCAAATATTGAGCTAATTTATAACTAAAACGTTGCCTAAAGTACAATTTATCTATGCTGATCCCATGCATAATACCTGTAACATCTGTTATGATTTTTGTATGGTGCAACTAACATAGAACTATTAGTAATATTAATAGATCTATATTACATACACCTATGAATATTTTGTCATTATACTTAGCTTTAGGGTATGGTTGCATGACAGGTGTTTGAAACTATCTGGGATTTGTCATTATATTTTTTTATATTTCATTTCATATTAATCATTATCATGAAAGCTAACTGTTCTGAGAATTTCGATAAAACGTTTGCATTTTATTTATCTGTGACAGAGGGTACCATAGCAGGACCAATCATATTTGGAAACTTGTTGCTTATTCTTTGCATCAAGCGTTATAGGATTTTACATGTGTGGAGTTATATTCTTGTAGCAAACTTAGCCGTATCGGATTTATTGCTTGGGCTTATTTTCATACCTTATGACCTTGTTATAACAAACGTTCCTTCCACCCGAAAATATCCAAAAGCGTGCTTATGTCGCCACGTGTTACTTATTTTGTTTGTAGGAGCATCAGTTTTCAACTTACTTTTATTATCTTTGGAACGATTTATAGCCATTTCATTTCCGTTATGGCATTTCAAGCTGTCTAAACCATGGCTGTACGGCTTAATAATAGCTGCATGGTCTGGATCAACCGTCATTGCTGTCTTGCCATTTTTAGGATGGAGTGTTCAGAATTCCACTTTGGAATGTACAATCAGATGGAACGTTGCGCTGTCGTCTAGCTTTCAAACGTTCTTCCTGTCAATATATTTGGCATCTCTAGGCATTTCGTTTATTCTATTCATCAGAGTAGTGACAATTACTTTCAGACTATTGGCCAGAAATAACAGTGGAGGGGTAGTCAGTGTACTAAGATTTTCACCAAGGAAGTTAAAATCTTCAGTAGAGAAAACAAAGATTCTTATATTGATTCTAGGATTGTTTGTGCTGTGTTGGTTTCCATACACGGTCGTTGTCATACTGGAGATATTCATTTCACCTGACAACGAGATAATAATAAAAGCAAAAGCTTTCTCCGGAATTCTTGCCTTCAGCAACTCATCGATCAATTGGATTGTTTATGGAATCAAAAATAAACATATTCGGAAAGGTTTCAGGAGAATGCTTTGTCAATGGAGAAAAAACAGGACGGATACGAGTAGCCTTCCATATAGTAGTGGATCATTTAGTAATGTTAGATATGTAGTCGATGGAAATTAAACTCAATGTTTTATATACGTTTCAGTTTAATCTAGCCCTTTAATGTAATTAAGAATAAACTGTACTTACTAATCGAACAAGTCAATGTGGGTTTGTGAGTAATTGGCTTGGTTGCACAGAGAGTATGTATACTGAATATCGGACGAGCGGGTGGCATGGGGGAGGTTGGCTTGAGCCCTGAGGGGACAATAGTTGATATCCAGGTTCATGGTCTGCACTCCCTGATTTGTCACTTTGTACGAGTTATCGTTCTTGGCTGTGGACAAACAAAAATCTCAAGAACTTCAAAGTAAGTGTTTTATTCACACAGAAAGATAAATTAAACTTTAAGTGATTTTTTTTATTGATCAGTAAATCTCAGAAATCATCGGATATAATTTATTTTCCGTCATCTATCGATTACTTTACTTAAGAACCAAGGAATCACTTGCCTGTCACTGACATGAAAAATATTTCAGTAGGGCAAACCTGTATAGAAATTATTCAAGATATTTCCCTACTGTTGCTTTAAATGTTGACAACTTTTATTTTCTGGAAAATAATTCAGATTTTATGAAATTCACATCAGCAAATTTCCGTTTTCCTTAGTGCTCAGTACAACTGGGAATGGGGACCAGTAATTGTCCATACCGGGAACAGTCTAAAAGTCCAAATTAGGGAGTGCAGACCATGAAACCTGGATATGGTCTATTTGGTTTCTTTTTTTTTTAAATCAACTCCTCCTACTATAGTTTTTTGTTTAGATCTCTGAAACTTCATAGAATATTATAAATACTGAATTTATACACCTTACAATATGAAATCATTCAAGTAATTTTTTCTCTCACTGTTACAAACTTCGGAACTCTGTCATTTTTCATCAATTTGTTACACAGAGTATACCATTTGTGAAATCAATTTTTTCAACAGTTTTTAATCTTTATACTGAAACTTCACAGATTGACAATGTGCACCTGACTTTATAAAATTAGTCCAAGAATTTTCGCATTTTTCCGGGGTTTGGATCTTCGTACTTCATTTTTTATGCATATTCTCAACAGAGGCTCTCTTATTTTATATACTACTCAACAAAAGAAACGATACATAGATTTTATCACAAATAATAATTTCGTTTCTAGCAGAATACCATGACTTGTAGACAAAATGTATTTTTTTTGCATGTAAAAATTAACATTATGCCCAAAAATGCTTCTTTCAATTTCTTAACCATCTCCGGTCATGGTCAAGGTCATTGTCCGGAATTTCTGTTTGCAGACGTAAATAGTGAGTATTTCAACATTTTTGTTTTCCAAAACCATCACATTTTCGGACTGGCTGACTTCAAATCTCTGTTGCTACGCCGGCCATGAATACCTCAAGCCTAATTTCGGTTTTGGTGTAAAACGCATGTTCGGCGATCTTGACGTTGCGACGTCTCACGGGACCTGTTTTCACGTGATTTATCATTTGATGAGCATGTTTGCTTTAGGTTAATCAATACTCTAGTTTGTTCTCCTTTTCACATAACAATGAATTGCGAGGGCAAAAATGAAGATCAAAACTCTGACAGCGCTAAGTCATTGTCCACGTTGATGGCATCGAAATGAAACATTGTTTTCCACTTTTTAAGATAGCAAATTGTTAACCTGATGACGTGTCCTAATTATTGACATCAAACCATTGAAATCATCCACCAGTTAGCGGCGAGCCCTATCATCTGGCGAAAAACTACCATTCCGGATTTTTATTGTATCCGTTCCGGAGTTGATTTAAAAATGGAAGACACAAATGCGTTTTGGTGTTGAATACATTAATACACTAAAATAAAATTTTAAATTGTGAAATATAAAACTATTAACAAAATTAACTGTGTATCGTTTCTTTTGTTGAGTAGTGTAAGATAGCAACTCCTCTTGAAAGTTTTTACTCAGATCTTTGAAGCTTCAAATTTATGTAATTTTATATATATCTAAAATATGATTTTTTTCTTTATATAAATTTGTGGGGTAGTTGTAGGATTTTTATACGATTTTTTTAATCAATATTTGAAACAGATTTTACCTATTTTATGTGAATCCAACACCTCCTCAAGTTTTGTCGGCATATAT
Source organism: Modiolus philippinarum (assembly GCA_002080025.1). Taxonomy (NCBI): domain Eukaryota; kingdom Metazoa; phylum Mollusca; class Bivalvia; order Mytilida; family Modiolidae; genus Modiolus; species Modiolus philippinarum. The sequence goes on from MJUU01022823.1 coordinate 125,929, forward strand.
TTTGTTCTGCTACACTTGACCAAGTAGCAGTGTGTTTCAAATCGAGTGGTCAAAGATTTACAGGGATGTAGGTGAATCGTGACGAGCATAACAAGTAAAAGCTTCGCACCACAAGGTCTTATTATTTTGTATATGACCAAAGAGTTTTGTGGATGTTTAAGATAACGCTATACAGATCAAATAACAAAATACCGAAGTTACTGTGAATTTAGGTTCTGCATATGCACATTTCGACAACTTGTGTTTCATCAGTGCAGATCACTTCAAAAAATTTGGATATCCATGAACCGAAATATGTGTAAAAGCTGATAGAGAACAAATTATCTATATGATCCAAATAGGAAAGCCAAAATCAGCTAAGGACAGAGCTATGCAAGAGGGAGATACTGCTTAGTTTTTAACAAAATTTTCTTAAATTTAGATATTGCCATTGTTTCAAATAAAATCGGTTTTCGGTCCAGCACCGATGTACTGGCTACTGGGTTGGTGAATACTCTCGGGGACTAACAGTCCACCAGCAGTCAAGTTGTTCCAAGATTAAGAGCATTCTATAGGACACTAATTCCTCCCACACATATCCTATCTTCAATCTTACATTTTTGCTTTAATTTGATTACGTTTAAGTTTCCTTTCATATCTACCTATAGAATTTTCGGACATTTCTGACATTAGTATTTTAAACGCAGCATTTTTCAAAACCTTAGATTACATTAACATATATGCAGCATTTTACAAAACATAATATTTAGAGTTCAATATAAAGAGATATAGCTATTGTTGACATTGTTCTTCGCTTTTTGATAATGTATATGATAATATATTTCAGTGCCTTTGGGTATCCCAATTATTTTTATGTATCCATTAGTATTTAATGTATTGGACATCTACAAAGATACTATCTCGAAATTTGACCTGAGAGTACTTTCAGTATGTATTGTTAAGACTTCACCGTAATTTGAAGATTGTTAAAACTAATAGCAATGGTGCTGTTTCTATCAAAGAGTCAGTCGCTTAATTCTAACATTGTTTATAAAATAAAATCATGAAAGTTGACTATAATCTCTTATTTAACGGGACGTTTCCTGCAGAATTGTCCGTTGCAGAGGGTATTATCGCAGTTCCTACAATTTTCGGAAATTTTCTTGTTATTCTGTGCATTGGAAGATACAAAATATTTCACGTGTGGAGTTATATTCTGATAGCGAACTTGGCATTTTCGGATTTATTGGTTGGGCTTGTTTTTATTCCATATGAACTTATAATAACAAATTTTCCATCGGTTCGTAATTATTACAAAGTTTGTTTGATTCGACACGTGCTACTAATTTGGGTGATAGGAGCATCGATTTTTAACCTACTGCTGTTGTCGCTAGAACGCTTTGTCGCAATTACTTTCCCATTATGGCATTTAACATTGTCAAGAAAATGGCTGATTTGTTTTATAGGAATATCATGGACTACCTCAACTTTGATCTCTGCATTTCCACTTTTAGGATGGAATGTTCAGAATTCAACATTGGAATGCTCAAAGCGTTGGAATGTTGCTTTGTCTTCCAGCTACAAACAGTTCTTTTTAACCATTTATTTTATATCTGTAACTGTCTCGTTCATTCTGTCCATCAAAGTCTTGACAATAACCATCAGGATTTTAAACAGAAATAATGGCAGAGGCGTAGGCGCTGTCTTAAGAGCTTCCCCGAGAAAAATGAAATCATCTTTTGAAAAGGCAAAACTTTTGATGTACATTTTAGGATTGTTTATTTTGTGTTGGTGTCCTTATGGTGTTGTTGTTACACTTGAGATATTTATCTCACCAGACAACGAAATATTAATAGTAGCAAAGGCCTGCTGTGGAATACTTGCACTTAGTAATTCATGGATGAACTGGATAGTTTATGGAGTTCAAAATAAACATATCAGGAAAGGATTGAGAAAAATGCTTTGTAAAGGGAGAAAAAAAGGAACAGTCACGAATAGTTTTCCTGACAGTAGTGGACTGAATAGTACTTTAAAATGCGAAGTCGACAATAAGTAGGCACTTTTTTATAAAACTTAAAAATTGTACGTAAAGTAATAGGCCTCATTCAATATGTAAATATGTTCAGTATGTAAATATGTTAATGTCAAGATATTCAATAATATATAAATTATAACAAATATAAATCCGATACATTTTATAGCATTAATAATTTTCTGAAAAGGCTTCTGATTCTTAATTATTTATCACCAATCGGTCTATGCATCTGCGTATGGACTTATAAGGCAACGAGGGTATACAGTCAAGTAATTCATTACAATGATGTTGCCCATTATATTATCGATTTTATTTCGTTTTTTCATTCTTTATTGTTCAAATATCTGAAAATTTTGTCAGAATCTAAGTAGCAGCTCCCCCCCCCGTGTTATCTTTAGCTGATTTGACTTTTAGGGCCTATTGCTTTTTCGTTTTCTATTAATATTTGTCATCTTTTCAGTTACCGACCTTTCAAATGTTTAAACTGCACCGAACAGACACGACTTCTCGAAACATGTAATATTTGGTATTTGTATATTAATCATTGACATTTTTGTCACTGTTTTAAAATTTTCAGAAGCGGTGAATAATATTCAACAGCAATATTTAGAAAAGGTCTGATTCCTGGTTCGCAGATTTTTCTTTTATTGTGTGAGGGTTTCGACAAAGTGGTCCACTGTATCTTTACTTTAATCGATTCTAAAAAAATCGTTTTCACATCTAGCTTTTAAGATGAAAAGAAAGTGAATTTCATATATTTAAAAAAAAAGTTCAAGATTATCGTTTAAATACTACTTTCTCAAAGAGAAAGCTTAATTAGGATTTTGAAAACAAAGGCGAAGTTTTATGTTGAAATAAAAAGAAATTACTGAGTGTAATACATACAACGGCAAATGAATACCGAAGCTAGAACGAGAAAAGGGGGAATTCTAAATCGTAAATCCAAAATCACGGCAATTCATACCCAACACAATTGAGACGGTATGACAAAGACAAAACAAATAAACAAAAAATAACAAGAACACCACATAACTAAAGCACTAGCAGTGTGAACCCCTCCAAAAACTGAGGTATCATCAGGTGCTCCAGAAGGGTAAGCATAATCTACTCCACGCGTGGCACCCGTCACACAGCCAGTGAAAAGTCCGGTTTGTCACAGTCGGTGTTGGTCAGTCCGGTAATAAACACTGGATCTACCAAAAGATATCTGCATGAAATCATTATGCTAAACTCCTCACAAGAGGGAAGGGATCTTGGTGGAAGCTGTATACTGAGGGTAGATAACTTAATTTGTCAGTTGGTAATGGGTCTGCAGCTGGCATGTCAGTTGACTGCTAGTAGTCTCTTGTGATTTCATGTTTATGTCCGTATATTTAGTTCTTTCAGTTTCATATTACTGCTCAAAAACGGAAAGTTCATGTAAATGGTACATTCTCAGAGGATTTGGTAAATAATGCTGGAGTTTTAAATTGAAATGAATATAGATTCTGTGTTTAAATTACAAAATACCGAAGTTACTGTAAACTTGTATATGGCCATTTCGACAACTGATGTCTCCTCAGTGCAAACCAAATGAAAACATGTGGGAGAACATAAACAAAGAAATAATTAAATCTGATGGAGAACAAATACTAAAAAGATCGATGATATTGTTATACCAAATCTATTTAGAAGTATTTCAATTGAAGTTTCATATGTAAGAAGGCTTGATATCATAGTCAACGGAAATTATGTCCTTAGCTAGCTGTCAGTTACAGCGAGCATTTGTCTAGACAGTACCTGTGTGTATTGTCTTCATGTTTTATGTACTTCATTGTAAGGGCACTCGTCTTGATAAGTTGGACTTTTTTCTAGTTTGATTTTTACTGTGAGTCTTTTTGTATATTTATTTTTTAGTCATTCACCACACATAGGGGAGGGTTTGGATCCAAGAAAACGAGTTTAACCCCACCGCATTTTTTGCGCCTGTCCCGAGTCAGGAATATGTTGGTCATTGGCTTGTCCTTGTCTTTTTATAAAATTTTAGTTTCTTGATATTTGGGTTATTGGATGTGGTTTCTTTCCATTGATTTATTCACTTTTTTTACCTTTTGGGGGGATTTAGGGCTTGCTTTATGGTGTGAGGTTCCTCACTGTGTTGAAGACCGTACGGTGACCCTGGATATGGGATGTTGTCTCTTTGACATTTACCCCATTTCCTTTCTTTTTCATATATACTAAATGAATAGCCATAATCAGCTGAGGACAGAGCTATGCATGAGTGAGATACTCCTCAGTTTAAAACAAAATTTTCTGAAATTTAGATATCGCAAATTACCAAATAAAGTCGGTTTTCGGGTGAACTGCAAATTACTGACTACTGGGTTGGTGAATACCATCTGGAATTAACAGTCCATCAGAAGAGGCATCGACTAAGTGATAATAAATTGAAAATACCGAAATTACTGTAAATTTAGCTGATGCATATAGTCCTTTCGACAACTTTATGTCTTCTCAGTGCAGATCACATTTCATTTGGAATACTATGAATCAAATATTTATTATTCTGATCGAGAAGAAATAAGCAAAAAGATCTTGATGAATAGCCAAAATCAGCTAGGTACAGAGCTATGGAAGATAAAGATACTTCTTTAATATTACATTTTCAAAGAAAGAATATAATTTGGATTAAGAAAATAGCTAAAAAATTTCATATTGACATAGATTAAATGCCACCTTCTCAATGGAAGGATATAATTAATATTGGAAAATTAGTGAGGTAGTTTGTATTGAAATAAAACAACTGCAGAAGAATACCGAAGGACTAAAGGAGTGGTAATTAGAAAAAATCCAAGTCCAAAGGCATGGCCAAAGAACCAAAAGGAGTGGTAATTAGAAAAATCCAAGTCCAAAGGCATGGCCAAAGGACCAAAAGGAGTGGTAATTAGAAAAATCGAAGTCCATAGACATGGCCAAAGGAACAAAGGAGTGGTAATTAGAAAAATCGAAGTCAATAGACATGGCCAAAGGAACAAAGGAGTGGTAATTAGAAAAATCGAAGTCCATAGACATGGCCAAAACGAGAACAAAGAAAACAATAATGTTAGACAGCTACAAAACGAACGTAGAAATAAAAACACAAAACTCAAAACCATGGCAATCACAGTGTGAAATTCAATAAAAATAGAGTGAGTTTAGGTACTTCCATCAACAGCACCAATCAATAAAAAGAAATTTTAGGTTACATGTTACATTTTCAAAACAGAATATAATTAATATTGGGTAGATAGTGATGAAGTTTTTTTTATTGAAATAAAAGGGAATTCTCTGTGTAGATGTTAAATTCATTCTCAAAGAAAGAACATGATTAAGATTATGTAAATAGTGATGTTGTTTAATATTCGAGAAAAAAATGGTTTTAATGTTAAATTCTCAAAGAAGAAATATAATGTAGATTGGAGAAATAGCTATGAAGTTTTACATTAAGGATATTCGCTCCTCATGTTTTGGGATTTCTGTAAGATTTTCAAGATTTCAAGATTTCAAGATTTTATTTCTCTCTAGACAGATTAAACTGTTACAAGAGGCAAATATTAACAATATTCAATATCGATGACGAACTAAAATATATACAAATTAAGTTATATAAATATAAACAATTGAAGTAATACAAACATATTTCACACAACAATATTTAATATGATACTCATTGACAAGTAAATAATAAAATTTCTTTCTTTAAAAAATACAGGTAAATTCATTCATGTAATAATAGTAAACAAAATAGACACGTGGTTTATCAACCGCTGCATGAAATCTTTAAGCTATTTCAACGTTAAGTGATTGAGAGGATTAATTATAACAAAAACAAAAAATATGCAATAGTGATTATTTCTACATAATAGGTAAGCGTGTAATGATTTTTTTCTATAAATATTTTAGAATTTTACTAAGAAAAACTGCCAAGTTATTCCAAACTTTAATGTTGCTGTAAGTTAACCACAAGTTAACATGCCTTTCAGTTTTACCTCGCTAGGGTTTACTCTAAAATAATTTGGTATGTACTTCAGTTTCAGTTGAACAATATTAGTATTAGAGCACTTGAAAATGTAGTGAAATTCGTTCCTAATTTCTCTTTTGTCACATATACTCCTAATACGCTCCTCCTCCATACGATTCCACCTTCCAGTTTCGACTGGGAATTTGATATTCGAACATCTAAATTTACTTAAGTATAACCTTTTATTACTATTTAATTTTAATAAATATTTCTCAAGGCCAAACTCACTTTTGAATAATGAATAAAATTGACCTCTAGATGAATTATAAACGTCAGCAAACCATTTCTGTATAAATTGATCACATAAGATCTGGCGAATGCTTATTTTCACATCACTGTTAGTAACTTGTAATTGGTTGTCCCATATATAGCTTAGACCTATATCATAAAATATTGACTTCATGAAATTAATCCAACAGGACTGAAATTCACCACTTTGGTCCATCTCGAACAATAATTTGTACATAATACTTGATAATTTTGAATCATTAGATATCAATTTAGACCAGAAGCATATCATTCTTAGTTTGAATTTCTAAAGGAAATCTCCCAGTTTCACCGTACACCATAAAAGTCGGCGTAGTTTGCCTTACAG
>MJUU01022823.1:145090-170814 GCA_002080025.1 Modiolus philippinarum
CCCCCCCCGAAAATCAAATTGTCTGTGCCTTAACGGTTTTTGTACATTGTAGAAACAATCACTGAAACAATGTGTTAATACAGAGAAAAAAAAACCAAAAAACGCATGGTTGCTCCTTTAAGCTTAGTGGGACCACTGAAGTCATAGGGATTATATATATTAATGCATGCAGTGGACTCAGGGTTAAGTTAATTGTTTATGTCTTAAGATCTTTTTAAAAATAAGGATTTTAAGTTACATTTGTATTTTATTAAAACTTATTTTTTTTGTTACCAAAAAAGAATAAAAATTATGAAAACTTAATGAGAAATATTCCAATGTAATGTTAGTCCACAATGCATGCCATATAGATGTTGTAGTGAATGTGCTAATAATTAACTTCCAGACCAGATAAGCTCTAAAATGAAATACATGTATCTCTGACTGTAATCAAATATAGTAGAATGTTAGTAGTGACTGTTATCATAGACCCCTTGGATGCAGAGTAAAAGTTCAAATGCCATACCCATCATAAANCCAGAGTACACATTTTCATTGTTTTGACTGGATCTCGATGAAGTTTAGCGGGATTGACATTTTAAAGTAAACAGGGAACATGCTTGTCGCAAAAAAGTGCCTGTAAAAATGGGAAAAGGTGTTGGGCGTAAAGTGAGAAGGGCTAAAAATCCTAGTGAAGTGGGTAAAGGGAGATTGTTTAAGAGTCTTTGTTAAAATATAAACAAATTAACGCGACACTACCATTTGTATAAGCAGAAGTATAATACAATTGACCTTTCAGGGAAAACAGTGTTTACAATAATTAGAATATATACCTACAGCAATGTCACAACTGTTACATTTATAAATGTCAAATTATTATCATTAAAACAACAATAACACTATTCGGAGTTTTGCAATATCTACATTTTACAAAAGTTCGTTTAAAACTAAGGAGTATCTCCCTCGTGCAAAGCTCTGTCCTTTGGCTTTTCCTTTAGATCTGTTTGGTTATTTTTTTCGTTCTCTATCAGATTTACAAATGTTCGGTTGATGGTCTTCCAAATTTCTTTAATTGATAAGCACTGAAGAGAAATAATAAGTTGTCGAAATGGTCACGTGCAGAAACCAAATTAACGGTAACTATGACATTTCGTAATTGTTAACACTGGGTCGATGCCTCTGCTGGTGGACTGTAAGTACCCGAGGGTATTCACCAACCCAGTAGTCAGTACTTCGTGCTGATCCGAAAAATGGAATTTGGAATATCTAAATTTTAGAAAATTTCGCTTAAAACGAAGGGGTATCTTAATCTTAATCAATAGCTTTGTCCTTAGCTGATTTTGGCTTTTGATTTAGATCAGATATGACGACCCGAAAACCGTTTTAATTTGGAAATTTGCAAAAAAAAAAGTCCGGTTGATAGTCTTCCAAATGATTTCATCTGCACTGATTACACTTTAAAAATCCAATTGATTGACAGAGTAACATACACACGCGTATAAACAATATAAAAAAACAATCGGCTCATTATATTTTTATTAAACAAGTAGGTATTTAACTCGCCATATAACATTGCAATGTCTAAAATTATGACAAGAAAAGGGTACTTTGATACCTAAAATGTGAGCAAGGGAGCAATTACTTTAATAGTAAGCCGCCCCTCAAACCAACAGAAGAAGAAGAAGATCTAAACTGAAGAGACATAAGTTGTCGAAATGGTCATTTGCAGAAACTAAATCAACAGTAACGGTAATCTGTTTCGATTTTCAGGTAGGTCACTCCTCAGATTTTGAAGTTCAAGAATTTTAAATTGATGGCGTTAGATGATTTTTAGTCAATCAATGTTCTCGTTTTTACATAATTTGGCAGGAAACAAAACTCAACATTATTTTTCTCTTCTTGTAACCCTGGTGCTTTCAGCTGGATAACCCTGAGCATTGCCCAAGTTGGCACTCCATGGCGGGTGGGGAGCAAGGGAGTGACCTTGATATAATTTTTGTCAAGAATACCACTTATGTGCACGCTAGGGGCCTTCTTGATCTCGCTTGAGGGGGTGAATATTGTTCACCTCTGGTTGAAGACCCTCAGGCGACATCAAGATGTAGACAGGAGTAAAAGCCCTGTCCTTGATAAACTTTAGTTTTCTATGTATCGTGTGCGTTTTTGTCACATGTACATTCACTCCATATCCTTTCATTTTTCCTACTCACTATATTTTTCATTGATTGATTAGTGGTTATTTATGTAGGGATGTAGGAGTATCGTGACGAACATAACAAATAAAAGCACCACAAGGCTTCAGTATTTTGTATGTGGCTAAAAAGTTTTTGTGACAGATCAAGCTTTTCTAAGATCAATTAACTGTTATTAATTCGATAGGACACCAATTCCTCCAACACATATCCTATCTACCATTCAATTTGATTAATTTAAGTTTGCTTTCATATCTACCTACATCTAGATATTTTCGGAAATTGCTGACCTTAGATTACATCTACATGTATTAAATTACAAAACTTTAGGTTACATTAACATGTATTTTATTACATGCAGCATATTACAAAACCTTAGCCAGGTTACATTTACATGCATTTTATTACATGCAGCATATTACAAAACTTTAGGTTACATTTACATAAAAATTATATTTTATTACATGCAGCATATTACAAAACCTTAGGTTACATTTACATGTATTTTATTACATGCAGCTTATTTCAAAACCTTAGGTTACATTTACATGTAATTTAATTACATAGAATAAAAAAGATAAAAGGAAACACCTACAATGGCCGAAAAACATAGCCACATGCCACAAAGTAAACACTGCACAAGAAAAAACACAATACAAATACAAAAGACAAACGTAAACAACAATAGGAACTCGGGACAGTCGGACTTGGTACCGGCACTAGCAAAAGCCAGCGGTAGGGATAAACCGGTTTATGGGTACCCAAACCTCCCCTTTCTGTGTCCCATTTCCTTATAGTATAATAAACATACGAATAAATCCCATACAGGTATACAATTAATACTATACAGGTAGACTATTAATCCCATACAGGTAGACTATTAACTCACAATCTTGAAAAGGAAAATGGGGGAACTTAACGTAATTTTGAAAGATGGGTCAAGGAGTGCTCGCCGCTAAACTGCCGGCTAGCTCAAGGGGCCTAGTCTGCTGGTAAAACACTGTTGCACTGCAACACTGCAGTGCAACTGCGGAAGAAAAATCAAACTCAAAACTCCCAGATGGGTTTGGTAAAGAATAATCACGTATTTCAGTAGACATCGGCAGTATCAATGAGAGGCCAGTATGTGTGTAAAATCCTCAGGTCACTGGATCCCAAAGCTAACGGACACGTTTAGAATGTCCTGTCGATATCCCCTATTGCGTACAGAATGTAAGTTACGCCCCAGTTTTTCTGGATTTTTAATCAGTTTCTGGCATTTCTTAACAACATTTCCGTAAAATCGAGGATGGGAAACGCCCTCAGTAATAAGCTGTTTGCGAGTGACATTATATTTTGATATCAAATGTTCATATTTTCGATGAAACTTTTTAAATGTATTTAACAATTTATGAAATCTGTAACCTTGCTGCAAAAGTTTTGAAGTGAAGTAAGGTTACGCTCATTGAAGTCGTCAAGAGTAGACCAAACGCGTGCGAATCGTACCAGTTGTGAAATATAAACTCCGTAGGATGGGGCTAGAGGAATGTCGCCGTCAAGAAAAGGGAAATAAGTAATGCAGCATATTACAAAACCTTAGATTACATTTACATGTATTCTGTAGATCTTTTACGTGCAACATTTTACAAAACCTTAGATAACATTTACATATACGAACTAATATTTAGCAATAAATGATATAAAGAGATATAGGTATTGTTGACATTGTTCTTCGCTTTTTGATAATGTATATGATAATATATTTCATTGCCTTTGGGTATCCCAATTATTTTTTATGTATCCATTAGTATTTAATGTATTGGAAACCTAAAGATATACCGTCTCTAAATGTGACCTGAAGTCGAAGATTCATATATAACACAACTATATTAATGAATATATCTTATAGCTTTAAAATTTGGAACATTGTGGCTATTTCTTCTAGAGTCACTTATTTCTAGTATTGAAATAACATCATGGACGCTGACCACAATCTACTATTGAACGGGACATTTTATACAGAAATTTCTGTGACAGAGGGGATTATTGCAGTTCCTACAATAATTGGAAATACCCTTATCATTGTGTGTATTGGAAGATACAAGATTTTACACGTGTGGAGTTATATTCTGATAGCAAACTTAGCAATGTCGGATTTATTGGTTGGACTTGTTTTTATTCCATATGAACTTATTATAACAAATTTTGCTCCGATCCGTAGATATTATAAAATTTGTGTGGTTCGACACGTGTTACTTATTTGGGTGATAGGAGCATCGATTTTTAACCTACTGCTGTTGTCGCTAGAACGCTTTGTCGCAATTACTTTCCCATTATGGCATTTAACATTGTCAAGAAAATGGCTGATTTCTTTTATAGGAATATCATGGACTACCTCAACTTTGATCTCTGCCTTTCCACTTTTAGGATGGAATGTTCATAATTCAACATTGGAATGCTCAAAAAATTGGAATGTTGCTTTGTCTCCTAGCTACAAACAGACTTTCTTGGTGATTTTTTCCATATCTGTCACTGTTTCGTTCATTCTGTCTATTAAAGTTCTAGCGATTACTATCAGGATTTTAAACAGAACTAATGACAGAGATGAAGGCAATGTCTTAAGATTTTCAACGAGAAAATTAAAGTCCTCTTTTGAAAAAGGCAAACTTTTGATATTAATTCTAGGATTGTTTATTTTGTGTTGGTGTCCATATTTTGTGGTTGTTACACTTGAGATATTTATTTCACCAGAAACCAAAGTAATGAAAATTGCAAAAGGTTGTTGTGGAATACTTGCACTGAGTAATTCATTTATGAATTGGATTGTTTATGGAGTTAAAAATAAACATATTAGGAACGGATTGAGGAAAATGTTATGTAAAGGGAGAAAAAACGTCACGAATGGTTTCCCCCAAAGTAGTGGACGGAGTAGTACTTTTAGATGTGAACTAGATCAAATTAAGTAGTCATTTCTCTGTCGTACAAAATTTTATTATATTTCTTCCTTATCAAAGTTTGAATTGACAATGTGTGTGCATGACGAATAGGGGTTCATAAAGAGCTGAAGTTGATATATACGATAGATATATCAACCGAAGTACCCAATAATCAATGAAGGGATATGGAGTAAATGCACATAAGTCTCTACAAATACAAGGTAAAACAAGCAATGGAAAAACGCTTTTATTGTTGTTTTTCATCTTGAAGTCACCATAAAGCCTTGAACTAATGAGCTTTGATCATACCTAACAGTAGTTCAAAACGGAATTCATTATTCATAGTGGCGTGCCAACATCACTCGCTTTTTATGTATTAAAGGTAAAGTACTTGGTGTCAAAGTTGAAATCATGCTAAATTTGCTCTATTTTGGGGAGTTATTTTGATATTAAATTTTTCAACAATTCAACAAATATGTTGAATCTCTCTTTCTTTTTTTTTTTGTTTATAAATTACAACGTTGTGTTTACACTACTTTTGCGGCCTGAGATTTCTGTCCGAATTCAGCAAAGTAACTTGAGGATATTATCCCTGTTGTATGTGTTGCTAGGTCTTATGAATTAATAAATAAACATAATATTTGAAGACACAACATGAAAGCCTTACTCCAATGCTTGATGGGATGATGATAATGACTCCAATCAAGTCCTGAATTTTCAAAGCTGAAGAGATGGAAAATGATTTCCAAAAGTATTTATGAATTGAAAAAAAAGTAATTTAGATTATGAACATTTCGTGAAGGGATATTTTATTATGGATTATTGTTAAAACCTCACAAATTGAACTGTTAGATTAAAAAATGAAGAACAGCAACCATGCTATCATGTTGAATGATATTTTGTTGAAAACAGAGGCATGCAAAGCTTTCTCTGAAGCTGATTTTGGTTTTACATTCAGATCAGGTTGGTTATTTGTTCTATATCAGTTTTTGAATACCTTTGAGTTTATGGTCTTCCAAACTTTTAGATTTTATCTGCACTGAAAAGACATAAGTTGTCAAAATTCGCATATGCAGAAAATAAATTCACATTAACTTCGTTATTTAGTTATTATGATTAATAATGAAGAAACCATGTCTTATAACAGGATATTATAAGATGCTGACGAAAGAATGAACAGTGATACCATTTTAGAAACAGAAGACACAGTAATAGGTCTTTTTCAAGTTGTAAATACGTTCAAACCTACTGATAAAAAATAGATGACAAAAAAGGTTTCATGTAGCTTAAGATATAGCCTTCCACGTGGGAGATATTTTCCTCAAAACTTATTTTAGCTTGATTATTAAGATTTATTACATACTTAGTAGAAATAAAAGTTTTTGTATGATCAATATGACCGGAAATAAACTGTCCATATTTTCACACCCCAGGAAAATAATAGGTTATTTTATGCTCCTCGTGCCTCTCAGACAAAATAAACGACTTCCGGTCCGTATTGGCCTGGGCAAAAAACGACTTCCTGTCCATATCGGCCTGGCATTTCCAAACGTCGGAAGTATGTAATAAAAGTTTAATACATGTGCATTTCCATATTGACCTGATTATCATCCCTCGACCCATATTGTCCCTCGACTTCGTCTCGATCCAATATGGGTGTCTCGGGATGATAACCAGGCCAATATGGAAATGCCCATGTATTAATCTGTATTTATTTGTCAGCGGATATTGAAACGAAATAAAGGGGTTCGTACAGTTTTGTTTTTACTTGTTCAATTTCTGCCCTCCTTGTCTAATGGTGTATTTTTATTGGTTTTTAATCTTTTCTTCAATTATTGCCTGTTTACTTCCCTTGGATAGATCTATTTGAGTGTTAAAAAGTTTATAAAGGTTTGATTTAAGTTATTCTTTTGAGTGATTTAATAACTTATATTTTAAGTCTGTTGATTCTGTCCAGTAGATGGAACAGGCAAAACTTTGCGGTTTTAAGTTTGCAATCGCAAACTTGTTTTGATGTTTTCAACAATCTTCATCCTCAGTTTATGATGTCACGGGTGCTAGAGGTGTCAAATACTTCAGACTATATTTATAATGTAGTATTTTTGTGAATGTTTTTCATATTTGTATGACCCGGAGAAAATTTTATTTGAAGTCCAAATATCCAAATATTTCCGGGTTGCATTGTTATAGATCCGAGGTAAGCCATATTGGACTGAGGCGCAAGCCGTGGGCCATTGTGACTTACCAAGGAAATATAACTATATCAATATGACATACATTACACAATAATACCTTATTAATTCGCTTCTATGAATTGTATCAATTGTTTTACAGCATTTCTGTTCTTTACTTTTGATAGACTTTTTGGTCCTGTCATAGCCCGAAATCAGACGACAGGTTAGGCCACGAAAAAAATAATTTATTGGTTATTTGTCCTTGAGTTCAACCTTTCGTATGCAAACCCAGAACACATATACCGTTAGTAAAGCTACTTTTTCTTCCAATTCCACCAATTCAACCACTAGTTTGTCTCGTTTGATGATGTGAATAATCGTATGCAAAGTTTATCTAACGATATTCAAAATTTATCTAACAAATGAAAAATAAAACAACCCATTTATTTGATTGGCCTGCCAAATATTTCTTATGTGATTGAAACAGGTGTCACAGTAACAATATCACGGGGGTAGTTTCTTACATGTTGTATTAATTTGCAAATGACTTCGCAAAAATATTTCCAGATCATTTTTTTTAATTATGAGAGAAAAGGTTTTTATCACTCTTGTGTTTTGAATATGGTCCTAATCAAATCTCGTTACTTAATTTTGAAATTTCAGAAACCAGTTGGAGGCTCGTTCCTAAAATTTAAAAATTACTAGCTCGACGATTTGATAACAGACCACATTCAACCGCGGCTCTTTAAGAAAACTATATTTAACAGCTTATTCTTAAGGCTCCGAAGGTCTGCAAGGAACCATATCAAGTCTGAATCTTCCCTTTAGTGCCGCAGAAAACTGTCATCATATGTGATGCCTAGGAGTTATATATCTCAACGGTTTTCACATCTAGCATCACGTCCATCTAACAAATCATTATCATATCCCTATTTTTAACATTAATGGAAGTTTATCTTTTGGTCATCAATATAGATACTATCTTTGACAATTACATTGAATGCTTTGACATGTGTTGTAATTTGTCATGTATAAAAATTAAATATATATCTCGCTTTAAGGTTACATTGTATATCATGGAACTCCAGTGATATCTATTTAGTGGGCAATGTGTTATTGTTTCACATTTAAATGATAACTTGACGACTGGAACATTTTCATTATCATTTTCTCTTTATTGCAGGCTCTACCGTATTTTACCATTGCAGCCATACCACTTTTAGGATGGAGATTTAGATTGCTCGATGAGATGAAAAGTTGCTTTACCGTATAGCTATCAAACGTTCATCATATCAATTTATTTATCATTTTTAGATAGTCATTCCGTTTATTCTGCAACAATAACTTACAGGGTTTTAAACAGAAATAACAGCACTGATGTCTCAAATGTATTAAAATGTTCACAGAGAAACTTACAGTCCTCTATTGATAAAACAAAACTGTTGATACTTGGGTTATTTGCTTTGTGTTGACTTCTGTAGTGATTGGTGTAGAAAAGTTAACAGGAATCACCTACAATGGCCGAAAACCACAATCAAATGTCACAGTACACCAGGGAACCGCACAAGAAAAGCAATAAAATGACAAAAGAAAACATGGACAACGATAGGAACTCGGGATAGCCGGACTTGGTACCGGCACTAGCAAGAGCAAGCGATAGGGTTAAACCGGTTTATGGGTACCCAAACCTCACTTTATCTCTATCCCGTTTCCCTATCGTATAATAAACGTACAAATACAACCTAATACAGATAGATTACTTACTCCGAGACCACAATCTTGAGAAAGAAATAAAAATCAAACTCAAAACTCCCCAGAGGGTTTGGTACAGAATCATCATAGATTTCAGTAATATCTTCAGGTCATTGGATCCCAAAGCCAATTTAACGGAATCATGAGCAATTTGATTAAAATACAAAAGTAGTCTCGCCAGACAACGAAACAGTAATAAAAGCAAAGATTCTTGCCTTTAGTAACTCCTCGTTTAGCTGGATTGTTTTGGAGTAAAAATAAGTACATCATCAGAGGAGTAAGACATGATTTGTCCAGATATAATTAGTAAAACAGCAACAGGAAATCTCTCTCGCAGCATAACTTGTCTTTTGTAACGTGAGATGGATAAGCGTCAACGGATTTGTCCGTGCTTTAATGTGTTTGTATCTCCAATGAAGTCACATGACAAAATGCGTCTTTATGATTAGATAATAGCATACAGCAGAATGAGTCAATTTTTCGGTTGGCTGGTTTGAAATCCTGTTCTGGTCTTTGGATTTTTTGTTTGTGTCTGTGTGTAATAAATGATGTTGTTGATCATAAGTGATAACTCGTATGCAGCAGAGTAGGATACTTGCTCAGTTTTAGTTCCTTCGTGCTTATATTCCCAAAAGAATTTACGTTTGCCTCGTATATGCATGATGCCAGTTTTCTCAAACTAGAGAATGTGTGTATAAGACATGGATGCCCCGCCGTCAAATTTATCGCAATGGAGAACTTAAGCGATTTATTTGATTAAACACCTAGTTGTTAATAAATGGACCTAATACAAAAATTTAACAAAGTCATTCATGTGTAAAATGTAAGTCAAAGTCAAAGAATTGTCTAACAATTAGGTAGTTCTCACCAAGATGGGCCTTTTCGTGAAATATGAAATATATGTCGTGTAGTTGTTTAGAAATGGACCTTAAAACACAAATTTTACCNGTAGGTCAAGGACACTTAATTGTCCTTGATTTGGATAGCACCTGTCAAGGTGATTTATTTGATGCCACACCATTGTGATAGCATGTTTAGTTGTGGAGAAATAGACCTAAATGCAAGATTTAACAAAAGTCACTCAAGCGTAAAATATAGGTCAAAGCCACTAAATTCTTGATGATTTGGGTAGTACTCATCAAGGTGATAAATTTCATGAGACAACATTGTGGTATGATGTGTACTTGATGAAAAATGGACCTAAACACAAAATTTAACAAAAGTCACTCAAGCGTAAAATATAGGTCAAAGCCACTTAATTTTTGATGATTTGGGTAGTACTCATCAAGTTGATTAATTTGATGAGACATCATTTTGGTATGATGAGTAGTTGATGAGAAATGGACATAAACACAAAATTTAACAAAAGTCACTCGAGCGTAAAATATAGGCACTTAATTCTTGATGATTTGGGTAGTACTCATCAAGGTGAGTAATTTGATGAGACATCACTGTGGTATGATGAGTAATTGATGAGAAATGGACCTAAACGCAAAATTTAACAAAAGTCAATCAACCGTGAAATGTAGGTCATGGATCCCTAATTGTTAGTGAATCTGGTAGTACTAATCAAGGTGCATGTGTTGATGTAATATTATTGAAATAATACAAGAGGTAACCAAAATATGGACCTAAACGCAAAACTTAACATCGGGAAGTACGGACGGACGGACAAAGGTAAATCTATATGTCCCTTCCACTACGTGGCGGGGCATAAAAATAAAAACTTGTGTTTGACATCGGAAAACACTAAAATGCCTTCAGTACAAAACAAATTTTGATTCCGAACATTAATCTTAAACAAACATTAGTCTTAAAGTAAAACCAGAGTTCATTTTATCTGACATTCGGTCGGTCATTCCTTAATTTTTGTCTCTGAAGGTAAAATTTCCTGCAAGGACAGTCAGTCAGGAACCAGCATGCATATCTATTAGCATGTTGAACATACTTTGACAATATTTTATAATCTAATTACATGTATTATGTACGTTTATTACATTTTTAACATATACACAGAATTCACTCGGATAGTATAAAATGTAAATCTGTCTAATACTTGCATGGTATCTCTTACTGTCTACTTTTAACTTAAGAAAGGGCTACGCCGAGCGCAGCAAGATACGACCGCAACATGTCAAACACTGAAATTTGAACAAGTGTAATTTAAAATGAATAAGGACACAATAAAGAGCTTGATACAGTAATTAGTTGCACACAAACTGAGGAAAATAAATCACTTCCTTTAGATAATGGAAATCTCACGATTTCAGCTTTATTTTTACACTGATCTTTATCATATTTAGTATGTATATCAAGAATGATCATACATAACTGAAAAACGTTGAATTCGCCGTTTATGACATGCACAAAAGTCTGCAGTCATGTGCATTTTCACAATTTTTCTCAAACAGGTGGAAATTTCTAAGTGTTGAATTGTTCTATTTTAAGGGCGACCAAGTAACTTGATGAATTAGATGACCCGAGTTGACCCATCTAATAAAAGCAAGGTGTACTCGTTCGGGGTTAACATTGTCATCCACGGACTTTTTGTTTGTAAACACCGAATAGAAATTAGCAGGACATTAACAATTCATTTCAAATAGTTCTTTTGGGTATTTCAATTACATGTTTAAGTATTTCGTTGAATTATATCATTTACGGGTATTGTTTTCTTAAATCAAAAGGGGGTCCAAGCACATGGTAAAAACCAAAGTGAGACTTGTTTATCATCTGACTTAAAGATATACCTGCCTACACCTATTTTAGAATGGTCCAATCTAGTCGATAATTGTGCGCGGAAAATATCATCCATTTAAAAGCATGGCGCATTTTTAAAAAGTGATTTTTCCTTCAACATGAATTGGAAAAAAACAACGGCAGTAGAATACCGAAGGAACAAAGCACAAGATTACACAAATCAAAGTCCAGAGACAAGGCAAAAGCAAGAACACCAAAAGACGGAAGACCCATTGGAAATCATCAAATCAAAAGTGGTTCCAGAAGTGTATAATATTTTTACACAGCCATGCAAAATCCGGTGCAGAAATATGCAATTCTAATAATTTGTGCAATCCACGAATTTACGTATGCCACGAAATGTCTTTTTTTCTCTACCCACGAAAATTGATACCCACGAAATTAAATGAACTCACAGTATTAAAGTCAGCAGAATAGAATTTCCATTATCTGAATGAAGTGAAACAGACTTTAGCGCTTATTATGATTATGATAATGTGTTTATGCCACCTACCTCGTATGGTTTACAGGCATACATATACATAAATATATATATTAACTTGTTGTTACATTAATTTTGTTGTATTGTTGTGTCTGAATTATGAATGTTATATTTGTAATTGCACCTTGAGGGACCTTGATTGGAATAAATGTATCTTATCTTATCTTATAGCTCGGAAATGGAGAGAGATATGTCAAATTGGTTGAACGGTCAACATACTTCTTTATACAATAAGTGGTTGGAAGAAACAAGCCCATTAAAATCCAACAAAAAAATAAAAAGATTTTACATATTTTGAAAATTGCAATTTTAGCCCCTTTGACCCCTTAAGCTCAGAAACGGTAAGAGCTATGCCAAATATGTTGACAGATTACCACAAGCTTATATCAAGAGGAATTCAAAGAGAAAAACCCCATCGCAATCCGATGAAAAACAAAGTTTTCACATATTTCGATAAAGTGTAATTTTGGCACCTTTGACCCCTTGTAGCTTGGAAATGCTAAAAGCTACGCCAAATCTGTTGACATACATCTGAAAGTTTATATCAAGAGGAATCAAAAGAAAAAATCCAATCGAACTCTGATGAAAATGAAGATTTCACTTATTTCGAAAAATTGACTCCTTTGACCCCTTGTATCTCGAAAACGGTAAGAGCTACGCCAATTCCATTGACATACTACCGAAAGCTTGCATCAAGAGGAATCCCATTGAAATCCGATGAAAAATAAAGATTTCACATATTTAGAAAATTTGCAATTTTGGTCCCTTTGACCCCTTGTAACTCGAAAACAGCAAGAGCAACGCCAAATCCGTTGACATACCACTGAAAGCTTGTATCAAGAGGAACTCAAAGAAAAAAATTCCATTGAAATCCGATGAAAAATAAAACTTATACGTAGCCCGCAAATTTGTAATTTTGGCCCCTTTCGAACCCTCCTAGCTTGGAAAGGAAACAAGTTACCAAAAATATAATAGTTGAGCGCTGTATTAATTTTTCATAAGGAATCAGATGAAAAAAAACTGCATTAAAATCAGACAAAAAAATGAAAAAAATCGATTTTTGAGATTCCCCCCTTTTGGGTCCCATTAATCTCATAAACGGTACATGTGATGTGAAATCCGTTGCACACAACTGGTTGGAAATTTTCTCAGGAGTACACTAAAAGAAACTCCATCAAAATCTGATAAATAATAAATAGTCTACAGCCCAATATATGAAAACACATAATTTGGCCATTTTGGCCCTTTAAAAAACCGGCGGGGCCACATTACCCTACCAATCCCAACCTCTCTTTTGCGCCAAGTTAAAAATTCATAAGGATTGATCAACTAACGGAAACGAAGTGTCCACAGCCGCCGACGCCGCCAGTATCATACCAATATTCGACCTCAAAATTTTTTGCAGTCGTATAAAATGAGCCCTCAAGCAGACACGTCTGTAAATATAATTGCTGCAATTTTTTTGCTTTCGTCGTAGTTATCCTATTAAGGTTATAATGGGGAACTCTGGCAAAACAACTTAGGTCAAAAAGACATACTAGTACTGACTTATTGGAAAAACAATGTTAAATTCTTGATGACCCAAGTGGAAGACCTTGCCAAGTCGATGGGTAAAAAAGTAAACTCCTTTAGAAACAACAGATCTTCAATCTAAATAATGTATAATCAATAAACTGTTAATTCAAAATGTACTGTCAAAACGGGAATTTATATGTTACATCACAGCAATATTGTTGACATCAATGGTGTTAATACAGTTTAGTCATTTTGTTTCAAATTTGATTTTTTTTGTAAACATTTCACAAAGCAATCGTTTCTACTGGACTCATTTCACTGCCACTAAAACTTCCGGAATGTGTTTGACTTGTTCTTCTTCCTTTTATTAGAATACAGCCACATGTAAGTTTGAAAGCACGTCGTATTTTCCGGTTTTTCACACCAAGTATAACCCAATTTAGTGACGAGTTGAACATAGCAAGCAAACTACAGTAAGCTCGAACTTCCAAAAGATGCATGTTTTCTCCAGGCACAAATATTTCTATGACCGCCAACACACAATAAGGTGCCCAACAAATAACAAAGACACCTAGTACTAAAATCAAAACCTTTGTTTTCTCAATAGACAGAGTTGTTCTACGATTTGTAAATTTTCGGACGTGTGCATCTATTTCAGTAACGCTACATTGATTTTGCTTCAACATTCTAAATGAAATAATGACCACTTTGATAAAGAAGATTGTTGATATAACTATGGCTGTTACATAGATAAATATCCACAACATTCTATATGTATTTGCGAGTCCATAATTATTTTTATATGTACATTTTACACCGGAAGTGAGCGAATTCCAACCAAATAGCGGTAAAACAGCAATAACTGATGCTACACTCCATATAGTAACAATTGAGCACACTAACCACGTTCGTGGCAGTTTCAAATGCCACAACGGGTATGCAACGGCTATATATCTTTCTACTGATATAACAAGTAAGCCAAGGACAGAAGCGCCAACAAATTCACATAAAAGAACAGTACGCATTAAACACGCGACTTTTGCTTCCCGTATTTCTTGAAATACATCCGTTGTTAGATTATATGGTATAAAGATCAAACCTAACAATAAGTCTGAAACAGATAGGTTTGCGATTAAAATATAGCTTCGGGTGTGCAATGTCTTAAATCTGACAATACACAGTATTAACAAGAAATTTCCAAAAACAGTTGGTATAGCTATCACACATTCCACAATAAATGCTGTTAGAAAAAACGAGTCTTCAAATTTTAATTCGTTTGTGAAATTCATGATTGCTTGCAATAATGAAAACTAATTAACATGACACTGGTATCAGTATAAGCATAAGTATAATACAATTGACCTTTCAGGGAAAACGGTGTTTACAATAATTAAATATATACCCACAGCAATGAAACAACTGTTACATTAATAAACGTAAAATTATTTTCATCGACACATCAATGACACTTGTACATTAATTACTACCGAAAACCAGGGAACTATTTTGAAATATAGTTCCCTGCGAAAACATTTCGAATTCGAAAACGTAATAGCGGTCACACAATTACTGACCATTACTGTAAAGGTTCAATTCATTTTTCGTGCTTTGCATAAACGTTTAATTTTAAACGTTCCGTGAAGGTAACTCCTCAGATTTTAAATTTCAAGAAGACAAATAAAAGATAATTTTCAGCAAAAAGGTCACTATTCTCGTTCATGAGTTACAGGCTTTTGGAAATTTGGAGGGAAATTAACTTAACCTGCGACTTTTGTCACAGGCGAGACAAAATTGAACCAGTTACTGGGATAATAAATGGTTACAAATGAATTCTCAAATACAAACAATTTGTTACGACATAGATAAAAATCCAAGAGCCTCTATTGCTCAATCGGTATGCTTGCTTGAAAAAAATGGCATGAAAAATATTAAACGGGTTTTATGAAGAATAAACCCGATTCCTGTTGTTAATATCATCACAACATTAAAAACGACAGTTGGTTGTTCTATGACAAACACAAAACAAAATTACTTTTTGCTTTTGACTGGAATCCATTTGGAGACAGAAAAAAAAAGAGATACCAGTTCCAACGTTGTGGAGGATACTATTCACTAAACGAAGGTCAGTGCATATGACATATGGTCGAAACAGATGCAGAGCTATATGAAATGGATAAGACTATCAATTGTTTATATGCACAATAACTTAAATATACAGTCTTATACATCTCTATGTTAAATTTGAAAGCATATTTTTTTTACCTTTATGATATAGCGTTCCTCGTTAACTGAGAGGAATCAGTTGGGCCTATACATACTGCTAATGGCGTAGCACTGTTCAATTCAATTCAAATAATTTTATTGTCAAAAACAAATGGATTGGATAACAGGCAATGCCTATACTAATCCTCTCCTTCAAACAAGATGGAATATAACATGTACAATTTACATTACAACACATAGAATAATATCATACATTAGTAAATAAATTATATCAATAAACAGTGGAATTAGACATCAATAAAAGACAGCTTATATTATTATGGTTTCTTAATGACACAAAGGGTACAATATAATAATTAAAAAATGTTGATTAAATTTGTAAATTGACTTTATAGAAGTGAGATGGTTTAATGAATTGGTCCATCAATAATAAGAAATAAGCTTTTAATAATAAATTCATTATTTATGGTACATGTGGTAATGATATGTTTAAGTTATAAAAAAAAAGTAGAAAAATAATAGGGGGTGGGGGTGGAGCTACATAAAAAGTAAGACATATTTTTCCAATTTCATGTAAACCTTTTACTTGTAAATATAAAGTGTTGGACTGCCTCAAATATTTCAATATTCTCCTCAATGGTTAAATCGGATGACCCACTAAGTAAAGTATCTATATTCAAATAAGCTTGAAATTTTCTAAGAGTATGGAAGAGATGTATTCGTTGTCTAATAAAACGAGGACAGACATAAAAATAGTGAAAATTGTCCTCAATTTCATCCCCACAAGCACACTGTGAGCTGTCAGACAGATAAGACTGATACAAGTGGTGGTTTAAGTTGCTCACTTCATTACGAAGTTGGCAATGATAAATGTTTATTGAGCGAGACCCAAAAGAATAGTAAATAGGAATTTTATCAATATCTTCATTAAGTTTAGTCTTAAATTGAGGTAGTGACTGGATATTCCTAGTTTGATGATCTAATTTATTCCATAAGTTAAGAACTGTAGGGAAGAAACTATCCTTATATGACTTGGTTCGGCAGTTTGGGGCAGTGAAAAACCTTTGATTTCTCAAGTTATAGTTTGGTTCAGGATTAATATAGGAAACAATTTTGTCGGTTATGTACTTTGGCAGGTCTCCCTGCAATGCCTTGAACATTAAAATAAGTTTTTGTTTTTTCCTTCGGTTATGCAGGGAGTCCCAGCCAAGTTCTTTATAGAGTTTTACCCTAGATGTGCCCTTTCTCATACCAGTAACTATTCTCGCTGCTTCGTACTGTATAGATTCATGAAGATCAGACTGTTGTTTTGTGCAATTATCCCATACAACACCCCCATATTCTAGTATAGGTCTAATAAAACCAAAATAAAGCTTTTCTAAAGAGTTTCTATCAAGGTTATATTTCAACATACGCAAGATATGGAGACGAGAACAGGCTTTAGTGTAAATTTCAGTAATGTGATCTTTCCATGATCCATTTGTATTTAAAATTAAACCTAGATGCTTATGCTTGGAAGTATCTTCTAACAGTACATCATTCATATACAAAGGAGGATTATTAACATCATTTCTATTAGTAAATAACATAGACTTAGTCTTTGTAGCATTGAATGTAACACCCCAATCACTTGCCCAAGTACTAAGACTATTTAGATCTGAGTTTAAAGATTCAGCTGTTTCATTAGGGTCATCAACAATACAGTAAAGAGACGTATCGTCTGCAAATAATTTCATTTCATTAGAGACTACATCAACAATATCATTAATAAATATTAAGAACAGATATGGTCCAAGTATTGACCCTTGAGGGACCCCAGCATTAATTGAATTCCAACCAGAGCAATAACCATTCATGCAGACTCTCTGTTTACGATCAGATAGGTAACTTCCAAACCAAGTCAATAAGTTACCACTAATTCCATATTTTCTTAGTTTATATAAAAGGCCACGGTGCCAAACACGGTCAAAGGCTTTGGATACGTCACAAAAGATAAACCTTACATCTTTACCCATATCTAGATTTTTCATAATAATATCATAAATCACAAGTAATTGGTTAACAGTAGAGTCTTTATGTCTAAATCCAGACTGGTCATCTGATAGGATACCATATTGTAACAAGCTTAAATATGATTTTTTCCAATATCTTCATAAAACAAATTGTGACAGATATTGGTCTATAATTTACAACATTTTCATCACCACCCTTTCCTTTATAAATAGCTGAGACATTAGCCAGTTTCCATTCAGCAGGCACCATTCCATTATTTAAACTTTTTTGAAATAAACAGTTAATGGTTTTAACTATTGAATGGAAAATGGCTTTTAAGAATTTAGGTGATAGGTTATCAGGACCAGCTGGTTTAGATGTATTTAAAATTTTAAATTGGTCACAAACTTCTTGTTCAGTAATATGAAAATGAAAAAGCTCACAAGGTGCAAGTGGGGGAACATTTGGGAGGTTTGGTTCAGGATCTATATTTGAAACTGATGTAAAATAATTGTTGATAGCATTTGCTTTATCAACAGGATGAAAAAGAATATCACCATTACTTTTAATAGGAGAATTAGTACTATAAGTATTTTTAAATTTAGATACACTCTTAGCAATGCGCCACCATTTACCAGGAGGAATAGACTTGTCTATTAAAGAATTTTGTAACTTAATCATGTACTGTTTTTTTGCTTCACGAATCATATCGATAACCTCATTGCGAATTTGCCGAAATTGAATCCAATCATTTACAAGATTTCTTAGTTTTGCCTTTTTATGTATACGGTTCCTTTTTCGAATTTTGCACTTTATTTCACTATTTATCCAAGGTTTATCTCGAGGTCGAATTCTTATAATTTTTTTAGGAACAAATGTGTTCATTACATAGTTAATCTCTGAATTAATAGCTTCATTAATTATATTAACATTATTTGAATCACCGAATTTGGAGCTCCAATCTTTATCTTGCAGATACTGGTTAATTGCAGCATAATTCGCATTATCATAATCCCATATTGTTTTTAAACCAGAGGCTCCCAGGAGCCTGTATCGCTCACCTGGTTTTCAGTTGCCACAATCAAGGTAACAATTTAAGTTATACAGTTAATCTTCAGTTTCTCAAACTTTCGTACGTCCAACACCTCCAATATCTTGAACTGTTTTTAAAGTCTGATCATGTTTTATTATATTTCTTTGTTGGGATTTTTCGATAAAAAACGTTCTTGTTCAAGACCACTTTCGACACGTTTTGAAGTCGAAATGTCATTTGAAAATGGCAGTCAACAAACAATTTTCAACATCGATTTTGAAGTCGCAACATCAATATCTATTTGGAAATCAAATTTCTTTGAAATCAGAAAATGCTGAATTTTCCCGCCTTTTTGGAAGCCATTTTAAATATGACAGTCAACGAACAATTTTTAGCATCAGCTTTAAGTTCAACAGCAAGACCTATTTGGAAACCAAATGTCATTGAAATCGGACACTGTTGAATTTTCCCGCGTTTTTTGGCAGCCATTTTGAAAATGGCAGTCAACGAACAATTTTCAACATCGGTTTTGAAGTCGCAACATCAATATCTACTTGGAAACCAAATTTCATTGAAATCGGACAATGTTGAATTTTCCCGCCTTTTTTTGGCGGCCATTTTGAAAATGGCAGTCAAGGAACAATTTTCAACACCGGTTTTGAACTCGCAACATCAAGACCTATTTGGAAACCAAATGTCATTGAAATAGGACAATGTTGAATATTCCCGCCTTTTTTGGCGGCCATTTTGAAAATAACGGTCAAGGAACAATTTTCAACACCGGTTTTGAACTCGCAACATCAAGATCTATTTTGAAACCAAATTTCATTGAAATCGGACAATGTTGAATTTTCCCGCCTTTTTTGGCGGCCATTTTGAAAATGGCGGTCAAGGAACAATTTTCAACATCAGTTTTGAAGTCGCCACAGCATGGCAAACATTTCATTAATTTACACTTAACCTTCATCTTCTATAGTTTTGGAAATAATAGATGAAAAATACGAAAATTAAAAAAATTCGGTGAAAAAAGGGCAATAACTCCTACAATGGTTTATGGATTTTCTTCAAAATTTCAGCGTGGGTAGATCTTGATATGCTGAACATTTTTGCAATTTACACTTGACCTCTATCTGTTACACTTTTTGAAATAAAAAATAATAAATGCACAAATTTTGAAAATTTTACGGAAAAAGGGCAATAACTCCAAGACGGGTTTTCGGATTTTCTTCAAAATTGCAGGGCAGGTAGATCTTGCTATGCTGATCACTTTTATCCCAGGTCAGATTTTTGATATCTGTAACGGTTTTCGAGTTATTGGCCAAAAACTGCAATTTACCCTTATGTTCTATTTTTAGCAACGGCGGCCATGTTGTTTGACCCTCGGCCTAATCGAACACAATTTTGAGAAGCCATACTCTGGTGATGATTCAGTCCAAGTTTGGTTACATTTGGCCCAGTGGTTTCAGAGGAGAAGATTTTTGAAATTGTTGACAGACAGACAGACAGACGGACGGACGACGGACGCATAGTGATGGCAAAAGCTCACATGGCCTTTTAGGCCAGGTGAGCTAAAAAGATTTTTCTCTAATTACACTGAAATTAATTTCAATTACACATGGGCAATGGTCACTGCAAAAATTAGGTAATACATAACTATCTCTGATAATATTAGAATTATTCACAAGTATAGGATCAATTAAAGTGGAGGATGAGCAGGTTATTCTAGTAGGTTCGTGTATAACATTTTCTAAACCATACCTCTCGCATGACTGCATAAATTTATGATTATGACTAATAGAGAGGAGATCGGCATTTATATCGCCAAGAAAAATACAATTATTAATACCAGAATCTAAACATTTATCAAATAAATTATCAATATAATCCCAAGATGATACTCTTGCATTTGGAGGTCTATACAAACATACTAATAAGAATTTTCTATTATCAACAAAAATTTCAATACACATTGATTCCACTTCTGCCACTTCTAAATCCAGGTGACGTTTACCTAAAATAGTGTTTCGAATATAGACAAGTAAACCACCTCCACTATCAGTAAGTCGATCCTTACGAAAAGCGTCTGGATTATAGAAATTTTCTATACATATATCTGTGGAACTTACATTATCTGTTAATCTTGATTCGGAAATGCAAATAATATCATAGTCACCCAGCTCAGTACTTATAAGATCAGTTTTGTTACGAAGGGAATTAACATTTAAATTCACAATTGAGATATTACGGAACTCACACTTCGAGTTATTCAACACTGGACCAGGATTAGGATGAATGTCATTACACAAGGTTATCAATATTAAGATTAAAAAATATATGTATTTCACACACACTAATAAGATTATAATTTGGAGACATCTAGTGAAAGATAGATTTTTATCCATTGTCGAAATTAAGTCTAAGAGACAAATTCAAAAACCTAATGTCCCCAAAAGGTTGTAGGTCATAATAGAACAAGATTAAGGCATACACATAAATCAAACATTTTAAATAACATAACGATACATGTGAGGATTGTAGCTCAGGTATAAGGGGGAATGGAAAGAAACAAAAGACAAACTTACTCATAAAAACATATATACATTCATTGTGTTTGTTGTATACACATAAAAAGTAATGTGGAAACACATTCTGTACCAGTTATCTGGAACTAGTCAGATAGATAGAGCAATATGGATGCGTAACAATTATAAAGTTAGGTTATTAATCTAAAGGGTGATACTGGCAGTTGAATTAAGAAATGGTATCGAGGTGCCTACTTGTATGTATGCTAGATATATCGTGACTGACTTATCTTATGCCTCGTGTTATTTTAATACATAATTATAAGCAAATGAGTAGATTTTCATGAGTATTTTCATTTGCACATTTATGTTCTGGTATTCAACTGGGAATATACTTAGTAGTATTGTAAATTTAACTTGTTCAAAATTCCAAGTTGTGTTGGAGTCCATGAATGGCAGCAACTTGGCACAGGATTCAAGCCATTCATGCATCCCAACACAACAAGGAATGTAATTTCAGGTTTATAAATGCATTATTCACCAAACATTTTCAGACGTTAGATTCGATACATCTTATATTTCATAAAACAGTTATTTTCTAGATTTACCATCCTAATGATATGCAACTATTGATATGATACCAGTATTAAACTGTTTTTTACATCTATACATTTGAATTATATTGAGTATCAGGACTTTTTTTTTCATAACAACTTTCTTGATTTGCGCAAAATGTATAGGTAGCACGGTACTAATTACTTTGCGGGAACCAGTTCAAAATTTTGTGTACCATTCAGATTCACAGTGAAGACCAAAGGTTAAATATAATTGATTTATATTGTTAAAATTTATGCCATATAATATTCCCAGACTGGTGAGTGAAAAGGGTTTCTAAAATAACAAAAGAAATTTTAATTTAGTTAAGAATGAATTTTTCAGAAATTTTTAAAATATTTTCCTGATTTTCAAGCAATGGCGGTAAAATTCGAAATGTTAACACAGTGGGTCTGTTTGACTCAGTATAGCTTGAAAGGGAATTGGTCATCAATATATTTCACACATATTCTTGGAATGACATGATAAAGTTCTTCAACAATTGATATGACTTCACTTTGGGTTCTTATTTTAAATCAGTAAATTTTCTGAAAATGTTACTATTGTCGCCTATGGAAAAATAATTAGTACCGCGCTACCTATAGGCTGAAATGAGACATTGTAAAAATTTCATTTGGTAATATTTAATCTTACTTTATAGTACTCAGTGTTATGGATTTCACTGATTTATAGAGGAATAATAAGTCAAAAGGATAAAAAAGGCTTAGAAATGAAGAAATATTGCTGACTCAGCAATTTTAGACATTTATGGGTATGCTCATATAGTTTGGGCTACTACATATAGTGGAATCAGTGAATGGGCATTATTTTGGTTGAGATGTGTCTAATAGTCTTTTTTCTTACTTTTCGCAATGGTTCGCTGTAATATCTGTACTAAGAATTTTGTCGCGACATATCATAAAGGGAGAAAATTGTTTGCAAATTATGGAAAAATAGTGAAGTTCAAATTTTTGACAACATTTTTAATTCATTATGTAAAGTTTGGGTGTATTATGGCTAAAAATGTTGATTACAATACACTTTTCAAATTTCAGTTAATAAACTGGATTTAAATACTAAATTAAATCTTCAATTATGAAATGTGAGGCTCAAAATGGGTAAATTAAGGACATGAATTTTGACTGCCATTAAATAAAAATGCATCTTTCGCTGAGTAGTTGTAGTGAAAATGTAAACTGGTACCATCCATAAGTAGAAGTAAGACTTAGTTGTCATTAAATGAAAACATATAATTTATTGAACCAGGTTAAGAACTCCCTACATGAGCTTTAATAGATCCCAGGGGTCTGTTTTAGTTATTGCATTGCTGACTGTGCTACAGAAGTCCTCTTATAGTACATTTTGCAAGAAAAAACTGGAAGTAAACCTGATAGGAGGCATATCTAATGTTTAATTCTATCATTTAGAGTTTCTGTCAGGCACATTTTAGAATCTTGGCCAATTTAAGGCTTGCTGTAAACTGTGGGGTGGTCATTTCTTTGAAAATACAGAAATTCAATATAAGATGATACTGAAGACAGTTAAGTCAAGAATTTAATATACCAGAGATAATATAAGTTATATTTCTAGAAAGAGCTGTTACTAGTACTATGTTTGAATGCAGTGATTTCACCAAGAAATTCTCCTCAGTCATTTTGAGGTCTGTTTGAAATGGGGGTTTCCAACCAGCCAACTTTGCCTATGGGGGTTGGCAATTGAAATCCAATATGGGGTCAAGGTCAAATTTTGCATTCAAATGAACTTTATTGAATTAAACTCAGAAATGAGTAATCATGCTCCAGGAAGTGTTTCCACTAGTTATGTACTCAATGAGCATTCCTATAGGTAGCACGGTACTAATTACTTTGCGGGAACCAGTTCAAAATTTTGTGTACCCTACATTCAGATTCACAGTGAAGACCAAAGGTTAAATATAATTGGTTTATATTGTTAAAATTTATGCCATATAATATTCCCAGACTGGTGAGTGAATAGGGTTTCTAAAATAACAAAAGAAATTTTAATTTAGTTAAGAATGAATTTTTCAGAAATTTTTAAAATATTTTCCTGATTTTCAAGCAATGGCGGTAAAATTCGAAATGTTAACACAGTGGGTCTGTTTACTTACTTAGGTTTACTTAGGTGGTTTTCTGATTCAGGAACTGTCGGGCTCCTCTACATCAGACTCTACTTGAATGTCGACTCCACTTCCGGTGATTGTTGCTTTGAAGTCGTCATAAAGTAATTCTTGGTTCTTCCAATGTTTATCAAGCCTATTCTTAAAAGCGTTGACAGATGTTTGACTCAGTATAGCTTGAAAGGGAATTGGTCATCAATATATTTCACACATATTCTTGGAATGACATGATAAAGTTCTTCAACAATTGATATGACTTCACTTTGGGTTCTTATTTTAAATCAGTAAATTTTCTGAAAATGTTACTATTGTCGCCTATGGAAAAATAATTAGTACCGCGCTACCTAAACAGGAAATGCAATAATGGAATAAATAAATGAATAATGTCGGACAGATACGATACTTTTCCGGGATTGTACAATACTTATCAATACTAGTGTAAAAGTAATAACAAAGTAAGAATTAATGTTTTCTTTAATAAATACAAATGTATAATCAGGTCAGACAATAACAGTTTATGATTTTGCCATTGGTGTTGAAGTTTTATGCTGCTCTTGCGTAACGGGAGTAGATGACGGAGCCACTGCGTTCAACTGAACAGTTTGTTGTGATGACGTTGGTCTGGAAGGACCAGGTTGTTAACAGAAAACCCGTTTGAATTTCAAACTATGCTTAATGAGAAGTGAACAAAGTGAAAAGAAATCAACAAGAAAAGAGAAAAGGTCTAGTAGTTGAAGAAACTAGAGGATGAGATGCCCCAGCGCAAGGTTAAATCAAAATTGGAATTCCTGTTTAAAACTGATGAGTATCTTCTTCATGCATAGCTCTGTCCTTAGCTGAATTTGGCTTTCTATATATATATAGCTACTTGTTCTCTATCAGCTTTTACACGTTTTTCGGTTAATGGACTTCCAAATATTTTGGTTTGATCTGCACTGATGACACATAAGTTGTCGAAATGCGCATATGCAAAAGTAGATTAACAGTAACTTCGGTATTTTGTTATCTAGTAATGATATTTGTACATCACTCCTTATTTCATTTTACTTATAATGATTGAAATTTTCGAAAGTATACAAGTATAATATTGAAGTGTGTGAAAATCAATGAAGTTACCACGCGACTAGTCTGGCCAGACACTTGAACATCGAGTTTTAATATATTTAAACCTCACCTTACAAATGTTGTAAAATATCCACAATAATATGTCCATTGTGTGTGTTTTTAACATTTAAATGTTATAATATCTATCGAAATTATCTATGTTTGTTTAAATCGTACATTCTTTCTTCTTTGTTTACATATCGTGTTTAATCAATATGAAACGAATGACTACCGTATTTTAAATGCCTCGCAAATCGATTTTCCGTAGTGTAATGGTTATCGTTCTTACATTATAAACAGCGTAGTAAAATAGTTGGGGTTCGATCCCCACTTACGCAGGTTTATTTTTTTTTT
>MJUU01022826.1:4514-52466 GCA_002080025.1 Modiolus philippinarum
CGTGCGTTAGTTAAAGCTGTTCTCGCCTTAAACCCTGTATTAGTATCATCAGCAATTGCAACATTATCAGGGTAAATAAAGCTGTTTTTACCTAAGCTGTTAACATAACCATCTTAAAGTGTGAGCAATGATTTGACGTGATTTGCTAGAGATAAATTATTGCAATTGTACACTGTTTTTCCGTTTTGGTAGACTGTCATTTGACTAAGAAAATTTGTTACATCTGAAATAACAGATACTGTGTCGTTGTTCGGTGCTGTTCCGTCAGCTAGTTTATCTACTTTGAACTTGATTAAAAAATACCCATTATACCAGTCATAAAACGAAGCCTTATCATTTATGCTAAATTTGTAATCCGTTTTTGTTTGTTGTTGACCATTTTGTGGAGACACTATAGGAGTATCTAGTAAAATATCGATCAAAGAACTGTGTTCCTCTTAACATTTTTTTATTACTGGATTATTATTTTTCTTTCTTATATAAAAAATGATAGAGTTTATAAACAGTGTCTTAAACAGGTTAAACAAGAGTCTTGAGCGTTGGAAAATGAGTAAAACCTATAAGATTTTTGTTTTACTTATGAGATGCTTAAACCGCAAGCAACGTAAAAAATGTGAGTGAACTAAGAATCTAGCCCGTTTTACCCGTCTCAACTGTAGTGAATAACAATTGTTTATTCTCGTTAGTCCCGTAGATAGTAGTTGATATGGGAAAAAGCCGCAGGTTTTCAAAAAACGTTTTTTGAAAACCTGCGGCTTTTTCCCATATCAACTACTAACAAGCTTTCGATTGATGTGAAATAATGCCATGGAAAAAAATTTCTGAAGTGGTACATATATCATAAAGAAGCTTACTACGGCGGTTACTTGAAAGTATCACCAATATCTTGCGTAATTACATTTTATTTTATACTGAGTCGGGTATATTGGAATGGAAACTTAACTTAACAAAAATAAACGGTCCCTATACGTTCGGCAACCTTTTCATACTTTTATGGGATATCTCTTTTAGACGGGCCTTGGTACATGTATCCTTCTGCAAAAAGGAGAACGCAATTGTGAATAGGGGAATTATATTGTGTGAAAAACATTTGTTATAGTGAGTACATGGATATATATTTTGAATTTATATTAATTCAATTATTCTCATTATACAAATTCTCGACAAACTATTTTAGTGTTCTGAAAAAATCTTTTTTTTTTACAAATATGTCTTTTACTATGTCCTCAAGACCTTTACTTGAACAATTAAATATTTCAAATAAAAAGACACCGACATTTTTTTACATAAAGACGTTTTGTTTATATTTTGTATTTCGAAAATAGAAAATAAAAAAAAAGAGATTATGTTGACTGAACAGGGATATATTCCATATTTCAGCCTCCAAAACTGGAATAGAGTCGCTAATTTTCAAGGAATTGTGTGAAAAGTTCATGACTTTGACAAAAATTGGTATTCATAATATCTATTGCAAAAGATACATTCTATTAGTAATATGACTCTCTTCTTTCGCTTTGGAAACAAAACTATGTTCTAATTCCAACAATATCTTTAGCACATGGGTATATTTTTTTACAAATTTTAAAGAACATTCGTAATGTACAATCTCACATTTTATTCATTTTATTAGTTTTAAATAATGAATCACCCAAAAATTCTCATCAAATAATGACAAAAATAGAAATTTACAACAGTTACTTAATTTAAGAATCGGAACTGAAATTGACATAACCGTAACCTAGCAACGAAATGTGTTGTTGTTATGAAATCTTATCTATGAGTGGCCATTCATGTCATTGGCGGTATAAACCTACGGTATAGAAATTTTCATACCGTTAAAATAAGTTTTAACGCGTTGATTTTGATTTTCAACGCGTTGGTTTTGACTTTCAACGCGTTGATATGAAAAACTAACGCGTTGATTGCTAAATCATTCGACATCAAAAAACAAACGCGTTGGTTGTGTAAACTATACCGTTGGTTTTTAATTTTAACGGTATAGTTTCTTCTACTTTCTAATACTCGACAACCAATCAAAAGTGTCGTTGCATAATTGTCCCGAATGATGGGGATGGTGTCTAAAATGTGTAACCCATACCCGTACCAAGAATCAATTTTTGTGATTTATGACTAAACTTAAAAAAAAATTGCATATTTCAGGGAAATATGTTAGTTAATGTTTCTAAACAATAATTTTTTGCTAAACTCATTCTTTGAAAGAATTAAAGAATTAAGTGGCTTTCGGGTAAACTTTGTTTAGTGCACTAGACACGGGCAGGTTAATGTGTGATCAACACTATCGGCCAAGTACAAATCGAGCCAGGAATTAATACGGTTTCCAGCGATCTTATATCAGTGTTCATCATTGAATCATGGGAATTACCCGTATGCTTATATTTTGAAGACAAGAATAAAATCACATTAAGTTCTGATTTTTGAAGTTCAGGTAGTCTTAAAAGGCAAAATATGACGATTGTTTACTTTTTAAACGTGTATTTAAATGTCCTAATGTTTATCCATTATTAATTGACTGACAGTCTTTCGATTATCGACAATATTTATCTCGTGATCAAAAAACTATAATTCACAAATGCGCTGTCATTCGTGAACAACTAAGTTCGGTCACTTGATAATCGAAATCTCGAATTAGTTATACTATAATTATACGTTTTAAATAAAAAGCTCAATTCTACACACGACCTTGTTACTTAATCTTTTTGTAAATGAACTTATTATAATTACAATTACATGTTTGAGTTATGTCTTTAGCATGTATTTAAATTTGCCATAGGTTCTTAGTTATTTGTTCTCTGTCTGATTATTGGCATTGCAATGTTTCATTTTAACCTTATTGGGTAACACATAATTTGTCCAAATGCAAAACCTGCATGTGTTGAATAACAGCAACTGAAAGACTTTGCGTTGAATTGAAATGTTCATCCTAGTATCAAGAAAGAAATGACTCTTGAATCACAGTTCGGACCGAAACTTCTACCCCTCCTTCAACAAGGGACTGATATCTATTAAACGGATATATATGAAACGGAACCGTCTGAAGTAGTCTTTTGTTAGTCCCTCTAAACTAAGCAGTTTTCATGGTCGTTCCTGATCTTAGGTGGTGATCAGCTTCCAGAAATACATTCAAAGATCTCCTCTATTCGCCTAAAACAATTTTAATCTCATTGGATCATGATAGGCTGTGGATTTTCCAATTAAAGTTTATGATTTTTATGTTTCCACCTCATCAAAGAGAGCCGCTAGATGTTTAAGAATTGGAAATGAGAACTGCCTACTTATATGACCTTAAATGGTTACAATGGCCCTTATTTTGTCCGAATGTCGACTTTCCATATGAGATACATTGAATATATAGCATTGAAAATGGAATGGATTTCTATATCCTAAATGTGTTGCCCGTTGATTAAAATGTTATGCTTTAAAAAAGGAGGATACGGGATAATAAGATAAGAACACGTAGTGAAACAATTTAAGATGATACAGTTTCACCACAAAGCAATGCATAAAAACCGAGAGAAACTGATAAAGATGTGTAATGGGGGTGTGGCTTTTATTTTCTTTTTCGAAACCATGTTATTATTTATAAATAACAAGCGATCTTAGAGCTTGTTGAGCCCTTAAGTGTTATCCTTACCTTAATTGTAATCCGATTATACTTAAGGTTAAGGACAACCCTTAAATGTAATCCCGGTTACATTTACGGTTGCAGGACCTCCCTTAGTTGTAACCGATTACAATTAAGGGAGATAGTGTACATATGACTGCAAAACCTACCGTAATTGTGATCCCTTGGAATAAGTTTACAATTTGCAGTGCATATAAGATAAGAAAACGTGTACCGCGCTAGCATGATTATGAGTCAAATTTGTTTTAAATAGCTATTGTTACCATGGGGAAAAAAGCGGAGAAAAAGTGCTAAGAATTGTTTCAAAATATTATACAAAAGAAATGTAAAAATTATTCTAAAGCTTTCAATTCCCTAAAACGGAAAATAGACGGAATTGTATGAAAATGATAGAAATTCTGACTTTTAAACAATATTTTTAACCAGACTCAAACTAGCGACAAATTTCTAGCGACCAATATTCTAGCGACCAATTTTGGGGTTTATCAACAAAAATTTAAGGCATAACGAAAAGAACCATAATGCATATTATTTCTAGCGACCGATTTTTATCTCGAAGCCTTGAAATGGCTGGAGAGATGTTAATATGACAAGAAAAAATCACGTGAGTCTTCAAGCCTATTAACAGCTCTTAAAGATGATCTTCGTGCTTCCGATAAAATATAGTGCGCAAGTTTCTTTCAAAATCGTATACATTATGTTTTTAAATTATATGCATGTTTATCAAATTACTCGTTTTTTATATTGCGTCACGGATCAACGGGCCTGTCGCGCAGTAATTTGTCAAAGATGAAAATAACATTTGTTTATCTGTGCCATGTGTATTGCATATATTTATAGCAATGAAATCGACATGCATAAGAAATCACACAATCCGATTATTTTCACGCATTACGGAATAACTTAATACATGCAGACGTATGCAGCAGTTCTTTGGATGACTACGGAGTTTTGCCACGTGTAGATTTTCAGGGCTTTCTAGTTTCAGCTCCATCGGAGCTTTGATTAGTATGATTAAATGACAAATCTGCATGATGAACATGGACTTCCAATATCCACTTATTTTCGAGATTTCTGGTATTTTAAAATTTTTAAAATTCCGTCCAACTGTACAGTCACTTGCCCATAATTCAAGATTTCCAATAGTACTTCTAAGCACTTTTTCTCCGCCCTTTTTTCCATGGTAACGATGGCTACTTAAAACAAATATGACTCATAATCAAGCTATGACTAACACGTTTTCTTATCTTATATGTGCTGCAAATTGTAAACTAATGCCGAGGGATTATAATTACGGTAGGTACTGTAGGCATATGTACACTATCTCCCTTAATTGTAACCGATTACAATTAAGGGAGGTCCTGCAACCGTAAATGTAACCGGGATTACATTAAAGGGTGGTCCTTAACCTTAAGTGTAATCGGATTATATTTAAGGTAAGGATTACACTTAACGGCTCAACAGAGCTTTCCATAGCAGTACAAGTTGCTTATATCAATTTTTCAATTACAAAACTTTGTAAACATCAAAAGGATGGGCAAGCCGAGGACTTAGATATAGAGCCCTTATATCCCAATCAGGTGACCTGAAAAATTGAAGCTTGATCGAAGTTATATTTATACAGTCAAATACCAAATATTAAATCGATTTTTTTAATCTTAAAAATCATATTTTACAGAAATTGTCTGAGACCAACGCCCCTCATAACATCTAAAATTGGTGGACCAGAACCAAACTTCTACTTGATTCATAATTCGTAGTAATTAACAGACTCACATACCAAATATCAGATGAATCTTTGCAATTTTTAAGATTCTGAAATAAAAATCCAGAAAATTTAAATTCGTATTTCACCAACATTTTATAAGTCCAGACCCTGTAACTATGAAAGAAATAATTTCATCCGGGTGTGATATTTAAGTGCCTTTGAAATTTCTTCCTATCACATTTGATTTTTTCCCTTTTTACGGGTAGTGTTTTATAGCCATAAGATACATGTACGATATTTTATTTCATAATATCTAGCTTTATTCCGTTTTAAATGCAGTAAATCTTGACTTCGGAAACTATTCCACGGCGGAATAAACAAAACGTTTCAATTACATCATATATCCGTGGACCCGAACTAAAGTCAAACCTGGTCTGTGTCTCATGGTGGCATACAATATACCAAATATCATATGAAAATCTTTAAACATTAAGGGGAAAAGGGAGATTGATGGACATGCGAACGCACGGGCGGACGGAGTGCAAGCCTAAGAGGTACTTTCTTAATCAGAGGAAAAGGAATAATAGACTACAAATGTGCTATATCTAAATTCGGCACGAAATTAAAAAAAAGATATTCAGAAAAGGGGTTCTAATCCCCGGAACACCCCCTCCCTTAAGGATAAGAACGCAATGTATTTAATGGTACTTTTCTCTCATGAATACAATGTATGCGCTCACTACCTGTTTTCATATATCAAATTCAGCATTTTTCAGATTTTTTACTTCATTCAATTTTGGGATTTTCTTCTATCACTTATCTAAGGGACCGACCATTTAACCTGAAAAGGGGGGGTATGGTTTTTTTTCTGGACAGAAAATTTTTTCGCGCTTCGCGAAAAAATTTATTTTTTTTGCACGTGTATCATCAAAATATTTTTTTTTCAAAATTAACATTATTTTTTTGGACAGAAAGCCACCTTCAGAATTTCTTTTTCATCGTTTTGGCAGCCAAAATATTTTTTTCACGTAAAATCAGATCCAAAATATTTTTTTTAGAAAAAACCATAGCCCCCCCCCCCCTTTTCAAGTTAAATGGTCGGTCCCTAATATGTTCTCAAACTTATACTGTGAAAAAAATCTACGAAATTGTTTATTATGACTCAAATACTTGAAAACGGAAAAAATTGTATTTTATTAGATTGTAGTTGGCGTAAGGCTGTTTTGTAAAGATCGTACTTATTTAGCATTAATAATTGTGTCCTTGACTTCGATAATTGATACAAACATCTTAAATATCTACTTTGTTGACAGAAATAATTGTTAGATATATATTAGATGCGCTGTGGAAAAAGCTTAATTGTGTGGAAATTTAACACCGTAGTTGCTGAATTTTGGCTTTATTGAGAATATTTACAACTATTAGAAAAAGAAGGGAAAGCGGGGAATATGTCAAAGAGAGAACGACCCAAAGGGGAGTAATAACAACTCAAAGCCACAATATGATCTTCAATGAACGGAGAGGAAACCCCACACCCAACACCAGGTCGGAGTCGGCCCCTAAATAAAGAGTAATCAAGTTCAGCGAAATAAACATCATCCTAGACTCCCATAGACATAAAGTAAACTAACTAGAAAACAGAAAGACACACAAAGGCAATAAATATCCAGACTTAGGACAGGCGCAAACCTGCTGCGGCGGGGTTAACCTAGTTTTTATTGGGCCTAAACATTCCCCCTAAAGCCAATGTAATAAATAAAAAAAAACAATCGTAACAACAGTAAAATTCAGTTGGCAACAGGACTGAGTCAATTGTGAAAAATAAAACTGAAAAAACTAAATATGCAGACAAAAACATGAAATCACAAGAGTCTACTAGCAGTTAACTGACATGCCAGCTCCAGACCCATTACCAACTGACAAATTTAGTTACGTACCCTCAGTATACAGCTTCCACCAAGATCCCTTCCCATGAGGAGTTTAACATGATGGTTTCAGGCATATACCGGAATACATAACCCGTGTCCATGCATTACTGATTTTAGAAATTTAGAGGGTGTTTAGTTAAAATGCAAAGACCCTATCAAAAACCAAAAGCCATACGTAATGACTTGACGACAATACCGTAATAATAACCCTTATGAATTAGACGATTTAAAGGTTTTATAAGTTTGTTATTTTTTAGTTATTTTTTACTCTTATGTAAAACATTACGCAAAATAAGGGATGTGAAATATCAGCCTTGATTAGATGTTTACAGGCTGCATTGTATTTTATATCGATGATAAAATTTAGTAAAGGTTTTAACTAGTAAAACCCTGATGTAATAGTTTTTCAGTTATGAAAAGGTTACGTTCATTAAAATCGCAAACGCCATTACATACTCGAGCAAATCGTACAAGTTGAGATTATGTAAACACCATATGACGGCGCTAATGGAACATCGCCATCCAGAAATGGATAATTAACTATGGGAAAAGAAAAATCGCCCCTTTGATCATAAATTTTAGTATCTAATTTACCATTTGTTATATCAAAATTGATGTTTAAGAACAGACAATGATGATCATTAGAATTGGCTCTATCAAAGTAAGTTCTTTAGGGTAGATGTCGTTATAATACGTATTGAAGTCGTCATTAATTAAAGCTAAAATATCATCCAAATATCGGAAAGTGTTGTTAAACTTTGCAATTAAATGCTGTTTAGATGGGTCTTTGCTGATGTTTGTCATAAACTGAGATTCGTAGCAGTAAAAAAAGAGGTTTGCTATACGTGGTGCACAATTGGTACCCACAGGAATTCCTATGACCTAGCGATAAATACAGTTACCGAAACGAATGAATATATTATCCAGTAAAAATTCAAGTGCTGAAATCATATCAAAAAAGTCCAGTTAATTGAATTCTTTTGTTTTGTATTACTAAAATGTGTTTTACAGGAATTAGAACATAGACTAGGCCCTTATAACATTAAAACTTACCATGTGCGTTACTTCGGTATTTAGTCATTTGCTACCACTGGGTCGATGCCACTGCTGGTGGACTATAATCCACGAGGGTATTCACCAACCCAGTCCTCAGTACTTCGGTGCTGAAGCGAAAGCCGATACTATTTGGAACCTTACAATATCTAAATGTTTGTAAATGTTGTTGAGAACTAAGGAGGATCTCCCTCATGCAAAGCTCTGTCCTTAGCTGATTTTGGCTTTACATTTAGATCATATTGGTTATTTGTTCTCTCTCAGTTTTTAAACATCTTTGAGTTGATGGTCTTCCAAACGTTTATATTTTATCTGCACTGAAGAGACATAAGTTGTCGAAATGCGCATATGCAGAATTTAAATTATCAGTAACTTCGGTATTTAGTCATTCAAATAGTTCCGCACGATTTTTGTTGTTGTTATAACCAGTTGAAAAACGAAAGCGAGGTGGATTCAGTTTGGATTTAGATACCCGGGATGTTTAGTACACAAAGACTTAATTTATGTTGAATGGTAATCGGTTTCGTTTATATCATTCTGATACACAGATATAGGAAAAATATTAAATAATAACATTTTTCGTCTGTAAGTTGACGAATTAACATGAATAATGAATGTCTTTGCTAGTGATATTTTTTTTACTCGATTGGCACTTGGTTTATAGTGTACAATGAATAGAAAAAAATAATAATAAAAGAAAAACGTATGTATTTATATGTTTTTATGTGTTTATATACATAAAAAATTTATTTTGCATGAATATATATATATATATAGAGAGAGAGAGAGAAAGAGAGAGAGAGAGAGAGAGAAAAATGGTCAGTATGTTTAATGATATGTTGTTTTCGTGTAAGCGGGGATGTGTCAAAGAGACAACGACCCAAAGGGGAGTAATAACAATTCAAAGCCACCACAAGATCTTCAATGAACGATCAGAAAACCCCACATCCAACGGTAGGTCGGAGTCGGCCCCTAAATAAAGAGTAATGAAGTTCAGCGAAATAAACATCATCTTAGACTCCTATAGACATAAAGTAAACTAACTAGAAAAAAGACAAGACACACAGATGCTTAATAAATTTCCTGACTTCGGACAGGCGCAAACCTGCTGCGGCGGGGTTAAACTAGTTTTATTGGGCCCAAACCTTCCCCATAGCAAATGTGATAAATAAAAAACAACAGTAAAATTCAGTTAGCAACAGGACTGAGTCAATTGTGAAAAATTAAACTGAAACAACTAAATAACATACACATGAAATCACAAAAGACTATTAGCAATTATCTGACATGTTTGTATTGTCATATGTCCCATTGAGGGCCCTTAATTGTTTTACTTTACTTTATATGATCTGTGCTTAAATTGTAAATATATAAAGTAAATTAGTACTTAAGCACTTACATTTTATGATGAAAATTTGTTTCGGAAGTTATTGAATGGAAAATACGGTATCAAATTGTGTAAAACGTGTAATCCTTACCACGAAATCCCCGTACCCAAATCTGAATAAGAGACTAAAATCTTTATTACACGGTCTTCTTTTGTGAAATTTTGCAGCCATGAACATGATGAAGTAAATAAGAATTTAAATTGGGATACACCATGAAGTTTTGTGTCAAATTTTGTTTGAAAGTTATTGTAAATGTAATAAAATACGATAAATGTAAGGATCATCGGCATGTCTAATACGTGTAACTCGTACCAGAAATAAAGATAACTCATAAGAAATTCCCGTACCCCAAATCTGAATAAGATAAAGGTATTTTTTTGCATCTTACGATATTACACGAGGAATTTTGTAAAAAAATATTGTTGTGCAAGTTTTAACAGGAAAATATGATATCAAGTAACTAAATACCGAAGTCACTGAAGTCACTGTGAATTTATTTTCTGCATATGGTGTCTAGAATATTTGACGAGCAACTGCAATTTCGCTGCCTCGCGGTTA
Source organism: Modiolus philippinarum (assembly GCA_002080025.1). Taxonomy (NCBI): domain Eukaryota; kingdom Metazoa; phylum Mollusca; class Bivalvia; order Mytilida; family Modiolidae; genus Modiolus; species Modiolus philippinarum. Next base: position 14,793 of record MJUU01022826.1, read on the forward strand.
AAGCTTCTCGCGAGAACAAATAGCCTTTCTTTAAACTCTACCTTACACAGAATGTCATTATCGGACTCGGATAAATACCACTCATGTTCCCTTAACTGTGTCGAAGATTTACAGCACTTTCTTCTAGAATGTCCACGATATAATGAACAACGTTCGAAAATTTTTGAAGAATTCGATGGTATTTTCTTGCAAAATAATTTGCAAATCCGGTTTGAGGAATTGTCTTTCTTTATAAAAATACAATTTTTAGCTCACCTGGCTATGCCAGGGTCAGCTTTTGCCATCACTTAGCGTCCGTTGTCCGTCCGTCCGTCGTCCTCTTTTCATTCAAAGATCTTCTATGAAACCACTAGGCCAATTGGGACCAAACTTAAGCACAATAGTCTTTGGGTGGTCCCCTTTAAAAATTGCATCCGGCATATCCGTACCTAATCCAAGATGGCCGCCTGCGGGGAACATAGTTTTAACATTGGACCCTATGGAAAAGACATTCAAAGATCTTCTTCTCAGAAACTACCAGTCCAATTATAACCAAACTTAGACACAATGGTCCTCAGATGGCCCCTTCCAAAAAAAAAGTATCCAACAGGTCCGTACCTAATCCAAGATCGCAGCCAGCGGGGAACATAGTTTTAACATTGGACCCTATGGAAATTACATTCAAAGATCTTCTCAGAAACTACCAGTCGAATTATAACCAAAGTTAGACACAATTGTCCTTGGATCGTCCCTTCCAAAAAAGGTATCTGACAGGTCCGTACCTAATCCAAGATGGCCGCCAGCGGGAAACAAAATTTTAACATTGGACCCTTTGGAAAAGACATTCAATGATCTTTTTCTCAGAAACTACCAGTCCAATTATAACCAAACTTTGACACAATGGTCCTTAGATGGTCCCTTCCAAAAAAGGTATCCGACAGGTCCGTACTTAATCAAAGATGGCCGCCAGCGGGGAACATAGTTTTAACGTTGGACTTATGGAAATTACATTCAAAGATCTTCTCAGAAACTACCAGTCCAATTATAATCAAACTTAGTCTCTATGGTCCTTAGATGGTCCCTTCAAAAAAGATATCCGGCAAGTCGGTACCTAATCCAATATGGCCGCCAGCGGGGAACATTGTTTTATTATTTGACCCTATGGAAAAGGCATTCAAAGATCTTCTTCTCAGAAACTACCGGTCCAATTATAACCAAACTTAGACACAATGGTCCTTAGATGGTCCCTTCCAATAAGAAGGTATCAAACAGGTCCGTACCTAATCCAAGATGGCCGCTAGCGGGGAACATAGTTTTAACATTGGACCCTATGGAAATTACATTCAAAGATCTTCTCAGAAACTACCAGTTCAATTATAACCAAACTTAGACACAATGGTCCTTAGATCGTCCCTTCCAAAAAAGGTATCTGACAGGTCCATACCTAATCCAAGATGGCCGCCAGCGAGGAAAAAGAATTTAACATTGGACCTATGGAAAAGACATTCAATGATCTTCTCAGAAACTACCAGTCCAATTATAAACAAACTTAGACACAATGGTCCTCAGATGGTCCCTTCCAAAAATGGTATCCGGCATGTCCGTACCTCATCCAAGATGGCCGCCAGCTGGAACAAAGTTTTAACATTGGACCACTATGGAAAAGATATTCAGAGATCTTCTTCTCAGAATTAGAGATTTCTCGATAACTCACGAACGTAACGAAACGAACGCAAGTTTACTTAAACATACGAAAGAAGCAATAGGACCATCCATTGTTAGGGGTAATAAGTGACAAACGAGACATAAACGAATGCCGAATACGTACAAATCGGGTTTTAACGTGGGTGCATCGGTGATTACCAGAAATCATTAACCATTGGGACAATCTTCAATCACTTTTAAAAATAGTTGTAAAATTGCATTCACGTATTTGTTTGCGCTAACTCGAGTTTGCCGAATTGAGTAAGAATTACAGTTTGGATTTGGTTTTGTTGTATTAAAATTCCAAGTTTAATGCACATGACATTGAACTCAAATAATTTTAGTTTCACTGATTGAGTTAAAATTTGAGTGAGGTAAAATATTTCCACATCTTTAAAATCTATCCTGAAATATATCAAATCACACAGACATCAACAAATATTGCCAGATCCAACCTTAGAATAAAAAGAGTTCCATTCACATAAAAAAGGGGGTCCACACTCAACAGACTGAATGGCCGATTCCGCTGATAAAAATTTCGTCATTTTCATATGTACTATCAGAGACATATAATTATGTCTCTGGTACTATATATTTTATAGGAACCAACATTTTAGAAGTCATTATTTATGGTCATTATGGTCTTCCAAATGTTTTGATGTGATCTGCACTGAAGACATAATTTGTCGAAATAGCCATATCAAGAAACTAACTTCACAGCTACTTCGGTATTTTGTTATTTAATCAGTTTGAAATCAAACTGTGTTATCAAACTCATGCTCTATTCACGCACTCAGTTTTACATACTAAATAATTATGTATTTTTAACACTTTATGTCTTTATGCAAGTTTGGACTGATGTGCAAATACTGTATCTGAACGCACACATGGTTTAAATTAAACAAGAGAAGCAAAAAAACAAGGTACGACTCACTTTTTGGTCCCATTGGAATTTAGCTCCATTTTAAAGTTTTGAACATGAAGGACAAAGCAATCGCCCGGTGGTAATTTACTATACAATGAATTTTAACTATGCCTTCACGAAGGTTGTGTATGGTGGCATATTTCTGCCCCCTACTAAAATTTGCTTGTTTCAAACAGTCACCCTCAGACTTAAATGGTGGAATTCAATTACAATATTTGGGTTTTTTACAACCCTAAAATTCATATACTTGTGCAAATTCTGAATTAGGCGGATGCAGAGCTGTCTCGGGGATTGGGAACATCTTCTTTTATGGAAAAAATGGCACAAAGATAAAGTGGAACCCCCTTTTATCTGGATTCTATTGTACGAAAGGTAGGATCCACATGTGTCTTTTGCATGTAAACTGTGAGCAAAACTAACTAATATATACCCGATCCTCATTTATTCCTGTTTGGTTTTAAAATTTTCCTTTTTTTCCCGGCTTTCTGCTTCGTTATTCATTTGCTGATGTGTCATATCAAATCAAATTCACAATATGGTGTATGGGAGATAACTCGTACTTGGCTGTGATAGCACCATAAAACAATTAATGCGTTCATTTTGATGTCTTGTTTTTGTTTTGTAATTGATGATAGTTCAATGTTGGACTTTAATTTCAATAAAATTTACTTACTTACTTACAATATGTCACAAAGACTGTGTTCCAATTTCATGAAAATCTATTTAGTGGCACACAACGCCAGCGGATAAGAGATGGGTACCCAGTAATGTAATGTCTAAGTCAATCTCTTGTGGGAACCCTTAAAATCAATAAGATCGAATTCTGAAATAGGAGGTTTACATCTACATTATTGAATCAAGATGAATAGCGGAGAATAAATGGGTACTCGGAGGTGTAACGGCCATACTCACAAATGGACGCATGTACAGACGGACAACCATATCACTATATATCCCCACTTTTCAGGAGGGGGTATAAAGATATGAACCCCACAACCATTGTCGAAACAACTATTGCCAATCACCTTGAATAGTGTGGGGGTGGACAGGGGGTGTCTATCTCCTTTCTCCCGTCCCCTCTCTCCTTTTTTCTTGTCCCCTCTTTCCTGTTTCCCGTCCCCTTTCTCTCGGTCTCCCTTTCATTCTTTCTCCCTTTCTCGCCCCTTTTCTCTTTTCTCCCACCCCCTTTCCCCTTTCTCCCCTCTCTCCTTTCTCCTGGTTTCCCTTAACATTGTCCTCCCCTCGATAATGACCCGTCTATACAATATTAAGTTCCTACACGCTCTTCTCAACCACGCCAACAGTTCCGTTGTCCCAAATGCACTGGACAGGGATATGTTGTGTATTAATAGTCTCTAGACCTTGTTGTAAGACTGATGTATCACAAGGTATGTGCTTATCAAATGCACAATCGGACTAAATTGCTGAATTGGTAAAAGACTAAAATAATGATTTCTCCCTTTCAAAATTCTTTCGTAATTTTGATTTCTTTCGTAGTGTTAGGGAAAGTTACGTTCGTTCGTCAGTTATCGAGAAATCTCTATTACAACCAATCTTAGTCACAATGGCCCTTAGGTGGTCCCATCCAAAAAATGTATCTGGCAGGTCCATACCTCATCCAAGATGGCCACCATCTGGAACATAGTTTTTACATTGGCCCTATTGATTTTAAGAGGAACCTCTGCCCAAAAATTTTTGATTTTTTATTTGAATTGTGGTCTGAATGTTTCAATTTCAGTATATCATATACATGTATTACCTTGATTATAAGGGGAACCCCTGCCCAAATTTTTTTGAAAGGTGTTCTGTTATGGGTTGTAATGGATGGTGGATCTTTCAGTTGCCATGGAAACTAAACAAGAATACTGTAATTTTAGAAAAAAAAGTATTCTGCTAAGTTTTATGTGTTGTTTTTCCTATTGGAAATGCCTTTTATCTATGTCAGCCATGGTCCAGGTGAGCGATACAGGCTCTTGAGAGCCTCTTGTTAATAGGTGAATATCAATAACTTGGGCAAAGCGAGTGATGTTTTAAGGAAAAAATACATATTACAATCTTTTAAACTAAGAAGTGACAATATGGAATGATTTTAGAATCTCAAATTTTAATATGTTTTATTTTTACAATGAGTTGTTTTGTGTATATGTCTAAAAATGTTATTTTAATAATATTTTTTGATGATTGTGTCTTTTGATTCACAAAAATTGATTTGGGTACGGGGATTCTTGGTACGGGTACGGGTACAGTTTACACATTTTAGACACCATCCCCAACATTCGGAACAATCATGCAACGACACTTTTGATTGGTTGTCGAGTATTAGAAAGTAGAAGAAACTATACCGTTAAAATTAAAAACCAACGGTATAGTTTCCACAACCAACGCGTTGGTTTTTTTATGTTGAATGATTTAGCAATCAACGCGTTAGTTTTTCATATCAACGCGTTGAAAGTCAAAACCAACGCGTTGAAAATCAAAATCAACGCGTTAAAACTTATTTTAACGGTATGAAAATTTCTATACCGTAAGTTTATACCGCCAATGACATGTATCTCTACGATTTAAATATAAAATTTGTTACATTTAACGTTAATAAAATTTTGGCTTCAAAACTAAGCAGTCATGTAAATCAGAAATACAACCAGCTACCACTTATACCCGCTTCGATTTTAAAATATCCGTTTTATAAAATATTATTTGTATTAATTCATAAGCTTATGAGCCACTTGTATTATTACACCCCGGGTCCTTTGTTTTACTCAGGTGTATATTATTTGGAAACTTTGTCAAACAATAGACTGTGATCACTGGCTTGATAGGAACGGTCAGATACCCCGTCACACCCTGTGATCACGGACTATTGTTTGACCGAACGTTTCGCGGGAAGTTTGGCGTATTGCCAAAAGCAATAAAGATGACAATTTACAGTGTCTGATCCTGACTTTAAGCTAAGGGGGGGGGGAGCTAACCCATGATTTTTCAATAAGGGGTAGGAATTCTATATACTTACCAACCTAAGGAGGGACAGGCACACGTGCCCCCCTCCCTCCCGATCCACAACTGACATTTATTTTGTGACAACTAGTCATATAAATCACACAATCACTCATGTTTTTCCATAACTATTGATTGTATATTCTCAATAATTATAATTCTATGGGCTGGACAAGGGGTACCTTTCTCCCTTCTTCAGCCCATTTCTTCTATTTCCCGCCCTCTCTCCTTGATCTGGCCCCTCTCTCCTTTCTCTCGGCCCTGTTTCCTTTCCCCACCCCTTTTCTTCCAGTCTCCCTTTACTCTGTTCACCCTCTCCCCCCTTTATGTATTAGAATTGACGATTGATAAAATTAAAGAACAGTTCCAAGTTTAAATGCGATTTCTTCAAACTACCAGTCTGAATCGCTAGAAATTTTGTACCATTTACGAGGTGCTATATATAAGTAATGAAGGCGTTCTTGAAACTTCGGTATTTTGTTATTTATTGCAATTTTACGGAGATAATATTTCATTAATATGAGATAATTATCTTATACCGTGCGATAACAACTCATAATTATGAAATTATATAATTATGATAATTATGATAACAATCCCAAAGTTGTGAGCCAATTATCTCATAAATATGACTTATTAAGTCATAATTATGAGATATTATCTCATAATTATGAAATACTCATACTTATGAGATAAAATTTCATATTTCACATTTCAGCCACTTCGGTATTTTGTTATTCATAATTATGTGATAATATCTCATAATTATGACAAAACAACTCATAATTTTTAGATAATTATCTCGATTTTATTTGATAACATCTCAAAATTATAAGATAATGATCTTATAATTATGACTTATTTTTTCATAATCATGAGATAATATCTCATAATTTTGAAATAATATCTAATAATTTCGAGATGTTACTATCATAATTATGAGATAATTATCTGATAAAAAGAGCTGTCGCCAAATGGCAACCAGTGATACCCCCACTCACTGAACTCTGAATCAATATGGCGAGTGCAAATTAAAATGTGTGTGGACACAATACAAGTATGGACACAATGACATAATCCTCTAGAATAAACAGAAGGTAGTAACCAAATAATCATATAAAGGCTGCATACAAATTTTGAAATCAATCCCTTTGATAGAGGGTGAGAAAACTATGACAAAAAATCATGTTTCGCTATTTGTTGTAACTTAGTCCACATTTTGTTAAACAAGAAGTACACATCAAACAGGACTCAAAATAGAACGTTCCTTACAACTAATCTTATAGGGGCTATATATCAATTTTGAAACCAATCCCTCTTATAGAAGCTGAGAAAACTGCGACAAAAAATTAATGCTTCACTACATCAAGTAATAAAGTCCACATTTCGTTTAACAGGAAGTACACATCTGACTTGACTCAAAATAGGATGTTCCTAACCATATAGAGGCTGCATACCAATTTTGAAATCAATTCCTTTTAAAGAAGCATAGAAAACTGCAACAAAAAATTCATGTTTCACTTCATTTCGTAACTAAGTCCACATTTCGTTTACTAAGAAGTATACACCTGACAAGACTCAAAATATGACGTTCCTTACAACTAATCATATTGAGGCTGCATACAAATTTTCAAAAGAATCCCTGTTATAGAAGCTGAGAAAACAGCGACGCAAAATTCATGTTTCACTATATTTCGTAACAAAGTCCACATTTCGTTAAACAGGAAGTGCACATCCGACAAGACTCAAAATAGGACGTTCCTTACAACTAATCATATTGAGGCTGCATACCAATTTTGAAATCAATCCCTCTTATAGAAGCTGAGAAAACTGCGACCAAAAATTCATGTTTCACTACATTTCGTAACTAAGTCCACATTTCGTTTAACAGGAAGTGCACATCGGACAAGACTCAAATTAGGACGTTCCTAACAACTAATCATATTGAGGCTGCATACCATTTTTGAAATCAATCCCTCTTATAGAAGCTGAGAAAACTGCGACGAAAAATTCATATTTCACTACATTTCGTAACTTAGTCCACATTTCGTTAAACAGGAAGTGCACATCGGACAAGACTCAAAATAGGACATTCTTTAAAACTAATCATATTAAGGCTGCATACCAATTTTAAAATCAATCCCTCCACTAAAAACTAAGAAAATTGTGACAGAAATAAATTTTTGTGCGAACGGACGGACGAACGGACGCATGGACGGACGGACAGACAAGGTGAATGCAGTATATCCCACTCTCTAACGAGTGGGGTATAATTATGAGATATTATATCCTTATAATAATATTTTTTTCTTTATGTGGCATCAATACGCTTCCGTAAAATTAACTGATAAATGCACGGCACTTTGAACAACTGTACTTTAGACAAAGGCAGATACCAACAAGTGTTATACTGCCAATATCCCCCGCCCAACCCTTATTGGCCCTTTTATTGAATGTGAAGTGTCATGGGCTATGCTAAAATCTGTGACTAACTAGGAAGCTTACACCATATGAATAAAAATCCTCTTTTGAATGAAAAATGGCATCCTTTGGGCCTGTTATAGGTAGAAAACGGGCAAATTTCGTTGAAATCACAAGTAATCCCATTCAAAAATTTAACAATATTTTCCCTTTTGGCTCTGTAATAGTATCATTATAAATCAAATTAATGAAAAACTTACTTATTATTTTTATCCGCAGTTGCCTAAAAATTGAATTGTAATCAGTCTATTTGTAAAAAAGGTTATCTTTTTTATTCGATCCATCCTCAGAAATGCGACATTGATCCTGTGAAACACAATCCAATCTGATACATGTATTAATTCTTATATTTACGACTGTGCTATTAAACCCTTTAAAATATGAATGGATGCGTACGGGTTATCATAAGTTTTAAATGTTCAGCCCCCCTCCCCCATATTCTAACTGTATGAACTGCTACCACACACTTCTTTGCACAAAAGCATACTGCATTTTTGATAAAGGAATAAAACACCGTTTTATACTTACACTATTTTGAAGAGAGGTGACCAATATCTTCCATTCGCTTATAATTTGGAACTAAAACATACTGATGTATGAACTACAATCTCTATTTTAATCTTCTTATTCACTATATATCCACGCATTGAAATATTTTTTGTAAATAATAAACATATCCATTTTGTCATTTCTTATTTGGCACACTCATTTCTGATATCCTTTGAACTCACAGGTTTTTATCATACGGCGTACTCGATTTGTTTGTGGTTTATACATCAATGAATTCACTGTCTACGTGACACGATTGTTATTTAAATATAGACTAGACCAGTTTGCCCATTGTTTGTTTGAGAATTACTCAATCACGAAAAGGCATCCAACGGGGTTTATAATAAAGGGTACAATTAATGAAAATTATACTTGTTTTGGGGGTTTTTATGTATTTTTGTGTTCAAATATGAAAAGAGTGATGCTTTTCTCTTTACCTTGGATGTAAGTTAGTTACGCCATTCGGTATACGGTGTTTCTGGAAAAGAAACCCCTCCGGCCTCCGGCCGTCGGGGTTTCTTTTCCTGAAACACCTTAACCTCATGGTATACAGTAGGGTGCAGACTTAACCTCTCGCCAAGTTAACTTGAACCAGTCATAAAAGCTCTTCTAAGTTAACTTAGGACCGTTTTCAATTTAACTTAGACCAGTCATAGAGCAGTCATAAAAGCTACTCTAAGTAACTTTAGAACTGTTCTAGAGCCCTGACTGCTTTGACCTGTTCTGGTCATAGAATCCTGACTGCTTTGACCTGTTCTGGTCGTAGAGCCCTGACTGCTGTGGCCTGTTCTGGTCATAGAGCCCTGACCGCTCTAACCAGTCATAGAATCCTGACTGCTCTGACATGTCATAGAGCCCTGACTGCTTTAATGTTACAGCAATGGAAACGTTCAACATTCTCAAATTAGCGCTCATCGTGTGCATCGTGTGCACTCATCTTGTAAAGCGTGTGCGTGTATCGTGTGGCGTTCTCCGTTCATTTGCGTGTATCGTGTATGTTACGTGCGTTTATATATACTTTCATTCAAAAGACCACATTTTATAGATATATTTGCCCGTTTTCTTTGCCTAGAAAAATTATTTAGTTTCATGAAAATTTCGAACAAATAAATTATTTGTTTCCACGACAAGTAGGATTAAAATATAATTTTTTTTCTGGGACCTGCATGAGACTAATATAGGTCCCAGCTGGGACCAACGTTAAATTATGAATTTACAAAATCGCCCAATTCCCACCTCTGAAAATCAACTGGTCGTCCCCTTATTTCTGTTTTTTGAAAGATAATATAGATATTTACAATTAACTGCAACTATTCATGAAGAAAATCTGCCATTTCTTATATATTTCGTGTTAAATTTCAAAAAATTTAAGTATTGCGGGCATCTATATAATATCGAATGAAGAAAATCTGCTTTTTCTTATATATTTTATGTTAAATTACAGAAAGTTGAAGTATTGCGGGCATCGATATAATATCCAATGAAGAAAATCTGCTTTTTCTTATATATTTCATGTTAAATTACCATAAGTTAAAGTATTGCGGGCATCGATGTAATATCGAATGAAGAAAATCTGCCATTCCTTATATATTTCATGTTAAATTACAGAAAGATGAAGTATTGCGGGCATCAATATAATATCGAAAGAAGAAAATCTGATTTTTCTCATATATTTCATGTTAAATTACAGCAAGTTGAAGTATTGCGGGCATCTATATAATATCGAATGAAGAAAATCTGCCTTTTCTTATATATTTCATGTTAAATTACAGAAAGATGAAGTATTGCTGGCATAGATATAATATCGAATGAAGAAAATCTGCTTTTTCTTATATATTTCATGTTAAATTACAGCAAGTTGAAGTATTACTGGCATCAATATAATATCGAATGAAGAAAATCTGCCTTTTCCTATATATTCAGGTTAAATTACAGCAAGTTGAAGTATTGCGGCCATGGATATAATATCAAATGAAGAAAATCTGCCTTTTCTTTTATATTTCATGTTAAATTACAGCAAGTTGAAGTATTACGGGCATCAATATAATATCGAATGAAGAAAATCTGCCGTTTCCTATATATTCAGGTTAAATAACAGCAAGTTGAAGTATTGCGGGCATCGATATAATATCGAATGAAGAAAATCTGCCTTTTCTTATATATTTCATGTTAAATTACTGAAAGTTGAAGTAATGCGGGCATCGGTATGATATTGAATGAAGAAAATCTGCCTTTTCTTATATATTTAAGGTTAAATTACAACAAGTTGTAGTATTGTGGGTTGAAAAATGAAATATGTAATTGTTCTAATATTTGATGTTTGTGACTGTTTGCAGGATATTTTATTTACTACAGGACTGATTTTTGCTTATTTATGTTTTACAAAATGACGGAAATTTACAATTTTCGAGTACATAAAAGTGACTGTTTTCTGATAGTTCTGATATGGTTTTACGGCAAAATTGAAGAAAATGCATAACGTGTGAAAAATTTGTGCGTTCGTTGGATCACTTGAATTGTGCCCCAACAATACTCGTATACGAGTATTGTGAACAATACTCGTATATATACGAGTATTGTACAAAATAATTGGAAAAGTACAATTCTGGTACAATACTCGTATACCAGTATTGTTTACAATACTGAAGAGCAGTATTGTTCTTGTTAGGTTGTTGTATATGAATAAATATGACACTTTATATTTACTCTGTTTTAACAGACATACAAAAAAAAAACAATAAAATATATGATCACAATTCTTTAGAGATACATTTCATTACTAATATATATAGCAGTTTTGTTTATTTAGTCGAAATACATGTTATTATACACCATTGTACACAATAAACAAAAATGCAAGTGCTCTCCCTCAAAATAAAGGACATCAGAATTTGTATATGTACAATCACAGACATATTATATAAGTTATCATGCCTTGAACCAACCAATATGATTATTTAGATAGTGTCGAAAATCGTTTAATTATATTTGTGCGGTTATGCGGATGTAAACTTGGATTCTACTGGCTGATTAACCACCTGCTAAATAACCATGTCCGCCATACACAACAAGAAAATCAATAATCGTGATAATGTAGTGTTTCACATTAACAAACATGCAGTAAGCATAGAAAAATAAACACATCGACATTAAACATAGTTTACTTCTACGTAATGTAACAGTAATTTCAGCCTGAAAATTAAAATACGAAAAACATCTATATTTGGAATAACATCTAAATTATATGAAATGTTTTATCTGCGTTCATTTCCAAAGGTTTCCGCTCAGTGTATTTCGAAAACGTCATTTTGGTGGTACAATATTTATACAACTTGAAAAATCAATAAAATCACTCGGTTGTGTATTGTTCATGTTACGCTGTCAGTTGGTATAGTGTTTATTTTTAGAATCGTGTAGTTAAATGTAGGTCATTTTGTAATTATCGTTTTCGTAGTTTAATGCAAACTGTGGTTAGCATAACCGCACAAAAATGTTATCATGCATTGAACCAACTAACATGATTATTTAGATAGTGTCGAAAATGGCTGACGCCTTACCGTTCAACGATTTTCGACACTATCTAAATAATAATGTTAGTTGGTTCAATGCATGATAACTTATAGTCTCTGGTACAATTTACTAAACTATAAAACACATCAATTGTCATAATAAAATGATTATTGTCTCAAATAAGCTACAAATGTATGTGTGAATATCTACTTCATAGTCTTCACTTATTGATTAATGGTCTTTACTAAGAGTTAAAAGTTATAAAAACATATCTAACTGACAAAGAAGCATTCCTTTGACAATTTTTATTGCAATTAATCAAATCTTACAACTTTAATGAGCTTGGGTAGATCAAGAAATTATTTTTTAATTACCTTAGTTTGTACTTTGAGGAATATCCTCAATTGACAAAAACAATAAAAAAATAAAAGGCTTTAAGACTGGAATTCATGCTGACAAATGTTGCAGGGAAGACAGTAGATTCCACCATAATATGTTCAAATGTACCAATACTTCAGAGAGGTTTGCAGTGCATAAGTGCAAACTGCTAATTAGTCAGATCTAGCATTACAGTGTAAGTTACAATCAACAAAAGCTTTTTTTACAATAAGTATAAGTATTACAAGATAGTGTGTATATGGAATCACTGACACTTACACAAAAGCCTGCAATTAAACATGCAAACCGTCGCCAAATGAGACATTGAAGGCTACAGCTTGGTAGAGCAGAATCTTAGCATCCCGCATTAGAAAATGAACTACTCCATCAATTTTGTGGATCTGTATTACATATGGATAGATTATTTCTGTAATTTATCTCTTTCTACATTGTCTGGGACTCATTTTGCGATATATTTTAAGTAATTTAGGTTTCTGCAGTTAGCAATTTTGATAACTCATTTCCACCATAGTACTTATACTTTTGATATGCACTTTTTCCTCTAGGATGCAGTGTAACAGTATTCCTATTACATTCTGTTAATTAATTACCTAGGAAATTTACCTATGAAAAAAATCAATATTGAACAATACTCGTACAATACTCGTATACAATACTAGTACAGTTTTTTAGCAAAAATACACGAGTATTGTGCACAATACTCGTATACGAGTATTGTTAGGGCACAATTCAAGTGATCCCGTTCGTTGTGTGAATCGTGTGCGCGTGACACGGTGGCGCGTGATAGGGAATGTGGGATGTATCCATCTCTGTATTAAAGTTTGAGTATTAACAGTTGTATTGTTTAAGAGCTATACGACTAATCAGAGCAGTCAGGATTCTTTGACAGGTTAGAGCAGTCAGGATTCTATGACAGGTTAGAGCGGTCAGGGCTCTATAACTGGTCAGAGCAGTCAGGGCTGTATGACAGGTTAGAGCAGTCAGGATTCTATGACAGGTTAGAGCGGTCAGGGCTCTATGACTGGTCAGAGCAGTCAGGATTCTATGACTGCTCCAAGTTAACTTCAAGTTAACTTAGGACTGTTCTCATGACTGCTCCCCAAGTTAACTTGGACGAGAGGTTATGTCTGCACCCTACTGTAACTATTACATAAAACAACGAATATAGCTTTCTGTGTGTTTGTATGCAGTTTTCCGACATATTTCAATTCTAGGGTAAACCCGATATTGATCTCTAAGAGCCGCTTCGAATGTTCAAAACTCTTGTTAAATATATTAGAATCCAAATAGATTATTGCAATTGGGCTCTATGCGAATTAGAACATGGGCAGACTTTATATTTGTCTTAATACCTCGCTATTGCTTGGTATAAACTATTGATAAAAATAAGGTCTGTCCATGCTCTAATTCGCATAGAGTCCGCTTGCAATAATCTATTTCTTAATTTTTTACATTCTGTTTTTTTTTTTTTAATTTTATATGGTTATAACAAATAAAACGTATATTGATTTAATTCGAGAGACATTGGGGGAGGCGTCGTAGCGTGATCTTATCAATGAAAATTCTTTTCTTGTGGTATAAATTCGTGAATGTACTTGATACATGTAGTTGACCTGTAAGTAACCAAGCGTTACATAGTATAAATAATTTTACAAATTTAGGACCCCCTCATTTACTACACAAAATCTGATGCGGGGTCATGATTTAGTTGTAACTACGAACAAGAAACTATTAATCATGAAATTAATTATTGTATATTTAAAAACACTCCTCAAGGTTGAATTGTCTTCATCGGTCTCTTAAGTGTTCGAGCCATCGAAGTTCTACTGTGCATGTAGAAATTTTATATTACGAAAATTAGGCATAAAAATTATACATAGTGTATACCTTTGTCAAGAGGGGAGTGGGTAATTCTTATAATCTGTACGGGACTTGCCGATCACCAAGTTCAACAGCACAAACCTAAATCGTTAATAAGTGATTTTGTACTTACGTATTATATCGGCGGCGAGTAGCGTATGTCCCACTTTTTTGGTGAATGAGGCCCTCCCCACTCATTTGGCGGGATGTGGCAAGATGAAGACGGGACACGTTGGCCCCCACAATTGATGTGAGCTATATTTTTGATTTATTTCTCCTGTGGTACAACAGGGATTGGTTAAGATGGCCCGGCTTGTATGATATTTTAATATGGGCTTCTAGGTTTGATATTTAAAGGTGGCCTCCTTTGCCTACCAAAGGGGCCGGTTTTTTTTTAATCGGTACCGATTCGGAACCTTGGTTAGGAATTTTTTTATATTACCTGAGAGTTTCAGGTAAATATATGCGATCGTTTGGGGAGCGTGTCCTCCTGTCCATCTTTCGGACATTGGTAACGATATCCTTTTAAACAATATCCAAGCAGGATCAGAGACATTTCTATCTTCAAAACAATGTTTCATTTCGGGCATCGGAACTCATTTGTTGGCTGTTGATAGGTCTCGGGAGGAAGGGGGGGGCTGTATGAATTTGTATTGACAAACTCATTTGGCGGGATCTGGCAAGATAAGGGACACGCTCTCCTTAGCTATACGTCGGGTCATATTATGCTGGACTTTCCTGCGCTTTACCGCAGGAAGTTGGTTTAGACCATCTCATGTCAACCGTGAGTGGCCGGTTCTATTCTGATCACCAGTTTGAATTTAACCTGTGGGCTAATATGTTTATTATTTTATTAATTCAATTATATTGTTTAATATTTCACTCCCACGAAATGCAGCAACCGTGGGGTGATGGGATTAATATGGGTCGGCGTATTTGGAACCTTTTAAAAGTTATTAATAAGGTTTATCTCATTTATAAGATAAACCAATTTAATAAAAGAGATATGTGACTTCTGTTTAACTTCCGTGGAACTTTTCATTTCTGCATCCGGATTTGTTCCCATTCTGTTTTTCTTGCAAGAAGCGGCCATTGGAACTTTTTAAGAATCGAAATCTCCTCTAACCTCTTCCAACTCCTTCCGACAATTTCTGTTGCTGTTTTTTTTAATTTTTTCAGGCCGCTCGAGACCATACGAGGAAACACTGGAGTTTGGATTTGTTGGAGTAATAGAAACAGTGCTGGCAATTCTCTTATCCGGCGTGACATCACAAAGCTGAATTGACCAATCAGATCAGTCGATTTCAATCTTACATTCCCAACATAGGCGGTGACGCGATCGATGATTACAGATATAACCTATGTAAAAATCGATATTTTAAATTGCAATATACTCGATTTTTCAATAACTATGATCTTGAAATTCGAATATGATGTTGATATTGATGTTCCAAATGTATATTCCGAGTTTCATTTAAATATCTTGAAAAATGAGTGAATTAATAAAAGTTGAAGTTACTTAGATATATAATGAAATGTTGACTTTTTCACCGCCTCCACAGGTAAAGTGCCCGGATGCCCGGAAAAGAGAATACCAATCAAAGACATTTAACTTTGTATCATGGTAATCGATATTTCAACTAAGTGTTTAATCGACAACTACACCGACTTTCAAGGACTATAGTGTTAATTGATTGACAACACATGGTACTACAAATGTTTTAAACAATTGCGTTAATCGATAATTTACAACGATCTCCAAGGACAATAGTGGTAATCGATAATCAACATTAACATTCTTTGAAACAGATGTTATTCCAGCTTTACACTTTTAATAGAACTTGTCTCTCATAAGATCAGACTTTAATGGATTCTTGTGCTTTTATTTTTTGTATATTATGTGTGTGTGTTTTTTTTTCTGTTTATTTTTTGCATTAAATTCCCTGGTCACAGTTACATTGGCGGGATCTGGCAAGATAAGGGGCACGATCCTTTCCTTAGCTATACGTCGGGTCATATTATGCTGGACTTCCCTGCGCTTTACCGCAGGAAGTTGGTTTAGACCATCTCATGTCAACCGTGAGTGGCCGGTTCTATTCTGATCACCAGTTTGAAAATGTCTAATATGTTTATTATTTTATTAATTCAATTAAATTGTTAATTTTTCACTCCCACGAAATGCAGCAACCATGGGGTGATGGGATTAATATGGGTCCGCGTATTTGGAAGTCGTGTCCCTCGTTCTTTCGAGATCTAATGTAGATTTAACCTTGAGGAATGTGAGCATCCATTGCATACCAATGGGGCACAGACTTGTCCATTTTCAGTTTCGGCATTCTGTTCCCGTATCTTGCCAGATCTTATTTTTCGGTAAAACTGTGGCCATAACTTGCCATTTATCAAATTAGTTTGTTTTTATTAAAGCCTCAGGAATATAGATTATTTTATTAAATCGGTAATAAGTGATTTTGTACTTACGTATTATATCAGAGACATTTTACTTCATTTATATGCAATTAACGTTAACAAACACAGAAGCCGATTGAAACAGGCCATGAGAAATGTGTAACACATTATCAAAAGAAAATTGCGAGAAAACAGGATCTAAACTAGACTATTTTGTCATAAAGACTTTTCACAGTCTGGATTTTCTTTTATCAGAGCGATATTTAATTTAAATAGTTTTATGATATTATATAAATATCGAAAAATTAAACCAAGAGAAAATGCAGAAATATACTCCATGTAAATGAATACTTTAGAAGACGAGGATCAATTCACAAAAAAATGGGCGATGGACATTTATTCAAATTAATCTGACTGAAATCAGAAGGACATATGCGCAAATAAAACGTGGACAATTGCGCAAAGGAAAAGTGGACGTTTGTGCAAGCGATTTTTAGTTACCTGTTGTAAGTTAAAAGCCCGATTGCGCAAACAAATTTTATTAAACAAATATTGAAAAAGATATCAAACATTTAATTATGTTATAATTCTTATATAATAATACTTATGTTACCTTTGATCTGAAGTAGAAGAAATATTTATGGTCGGAACTATTAAGCTTGCTCCGAGGTTTTTCAAGCAACTTTATTCATTGATATAAAAATGGCAGTTACGTGCCACTTGTTCATATTTTACTAATCACTCGATCTAAGCAAAGAGTACGCAGAATGGGAGTGTGATATCGGTAAAATATTCGATCTTTGCTATGGACTTCGATGTCTGTCGTCAAAAGAAGTAAAGGATTTATTTGTGGACATCATGGCAGATGCACCAGACAAAGTCCAGATAACGGAAGAGGTAATATAAAAATATTTTGAATAAAGATTTGCCCAATATTAGACAGAAGTCAGTTATCGATTGCGCAAATGTCCACTTTTCGTTTGCGCAAATGTCCTCTTTCATTTGCATAATTGTCCTCGATTTTTTTAGCAAATGTCAATTTCCGACAAAAAATCACACTTAAGGACAATGTTGGCCAAGTACAAATCGATGAGTTGATTATCATAGTCAAAACAATAGAATAATTGTTATTGTCTGTTCTTTGTTCGCTTTTTTTCCACGAAAATTCCCTCTGAAACTGCTGGGCCAATTTAGCCCGAATCATTACCGGAGTATATTTTAAATTGTGTCCGATGTGTTCGAGGACCAAGCAACATGGTACACGTTGCTAAAAATAGAACATATGGCAACTTGCTTTTCTTTTCAATCTGACAGATATAAATTAAAGAGAAGACGTCTAAATAAAATAAAACTATTTGCGGGAAAAATAGATTGTAATTAATATTACCACGAAACCTAGTGGTTAAACCATTTAAATTGTGTCTGACATGTCCACACGCCATTCAAGATGGCCACCAGTGGAGACAGAGTTTAATTATCAGCGTTGAAGGGAACCTTCACCTTTCGGATCCACATTTCTGCAAAAACGGAAACCTAATGGTATGTTATTAAGATTATAAGAAAATCGTAAAAAAGGTCATCAAGACATCCATACACAAGCGGCATCTACCAGATAAGAGTTCTTCGACCAGAACATCACGTTTGTTTATGCTCCATTAAATACACAATTTTGGAATCCTGGCAGACAGATAGTTTCAACTTGTATTTATGCAGCAGAATACCTTTCTAGTTTTTCCCATGAGATTTTATCCAATTGTGGAGAATCTACCTAAATATATCAAGATGACTACGCATGATTTCAACAAGCTTATTTTTTTCGGCCTGAAAATGCTGAATTTAGACTATTCACTATGGATGCCACTTTCTTATACACTAGATCCCCAACAATTGTGCTGTGGTTCAAAAACACTTTTAAACAGAACGCCAAATCCTTTTATAAAAAAGCCTCGCTGAGCTAGGTCTGAACCTCTAAAGACTTTCCAGTTTACAAGTAATATTATATTCAGTCCAAGGAACCAAAGTGGGCCCTAACATTTCTTGTCTATTTGTTTGCTACCTTGAGAAAATATGTTCTATGAATTTAAAGAACCTACATCCAAGAAACTTTATAAAAGTTACATTGATGATGTCTTCGGTTTGTCGGAGCGATGTTTTCGGGGTGTCCTCTGACTCGTAAGATGACCAAAAGTCTTTTACTGACCATGTGTCCTCGTACCAACCAGTCATCAAATTCATCTTCAATATTACCCAAGACAGTCTTTCAGTTGTAAAAGTAAGGATGGGCTAATTTCCACTTCAGTGTTTTACAAACCGACAGACGCCGACTATTACTTATTTTTGTTTATAAAGGCTATCCCAGCAAAGTTTTGGATCGAGATATCACTTAAGTTTCCTGAGAGACATGGGACTATGGAGAAGAGGATGTGAAACACTAATGACTGGGTCCGTTTGTTTCTAAAAACCACACTCATAACTGAGCTATCAAAACATGTTCGCACCTGAAATGGATAGTTTTCTAAGATAAATACAACTACGGTGTTTCCAAGATTTGCTCCCTATTCCGAGAGCTTTACTCCTCGATATGCATTACACAAAACGTAATGCATGCTGTTAGTTTTAAACATGCATGTAAGGAGATCTGCGTGAGCAAGACATGTAGAAGATTGTGTGATCGTTTTGTTGAACATAATCAAAGCGTCATCAAAGACAAAGATTGCTCAGTAAGGGACCGACCAATTAACTCGAAAGTGGGGGAACGTCAGTTGGTTTGCTTTCTCTCGTTCTTGCAGGTCTATCGTTTAACTTTTCAGTCAATTGAAGAGAAGAAAGTTAAAAATTTGGGCCATTCATTCTGTTCCTTTCATTTTTTGATTAGCTCTTTTTCATTTTTCATTCTGTATATTTTGTCTTTTACCTTATAAATTGTGGCTTATTTTTACTATTTTCACTTTGTTTATACACGATTTTGATCATTGCCAACACCATAACCTAACGCCTTGCACTTTACCTCGTTTATGATAATTTTTTTTTCTTATGTTACCACAAAATGTCTATTAGCCTTGAATGCACATAATCTTATAGGCGGAAAGAAAATGAATGTTTTGTCATGGTTTATAGGATTCGTTTTAGCAGTATTTTAAGGTTGGTCTCTAAAGATGTAATTTTTGTTTTTATAGGCAAACTCAAAAATCCTTGCCCTTAAAAAAACATGTTCTGAGTGTGGTAAATTAATTCTATATTCTGAGGGTGTTAAAGTTATTGAAATCAGCAGTTTTATTGAAATAAACAAATTTCAACATCAAATGGGAACTCACATGTGTTTCTTTAAGCTGTATAACGGGTGTGAGAGAACGAATTAAATATTTTTCCTAATCGAGACTTTCGAGTTTTTATCCCTTATGATAGTTTGCAACTATGAATGTTTTATTATGTCGTTACATTTATTTGATGGTTGCAGAACAGACGTCTTTCTTGTAATAATGATGAAAACACATGTCAAAACCACAAGCCAAAAAGTTCAAAGTTGCCATTATCTGCATCGAAGTCAATACCACTGTCCCAAGGGCGATCTTAATTTTACTATAATTACCCCTTTTTATTTCATTGAGGAACCATGATATATTTTACATTCCGCAAACTATTAGTAAATGGTTTTGTTGTATTATGAATGTTATCCCTACACTGCATTTTAAACTTTATTGTTGAGGTAATTGCAGTTTTGAGCGTTTAAGATGTAAATATAAACACTTTGAAACTGGATACATTATTTCACAATCACAATCAGGCAATACCGAAGGATAATGCCCGACATTATCACATAATAATACCTGCTTGACATTGTAACGTACATTAATATATACCACGTGGAAAGATTTCAACCAATAAAAAGAAATAAATTTTTACTGATATGAAAAGATATGTGATATCCTCCGTTGTGTCTATATCTCTGTATGGTACCCCCTTTCCCACGGGGGAGAGGGTCATTTAACATATATTTTGGTACGGTGGGTGAACAGTAAACTTTAAACCAACCCTATTCAAAAGTGTAAAGATCATATGGATAATGTCATTTTACTAATCTGAAGATTAATTTTGCTTTCATATATTGAATGTTGAAATTTGCGACCTTATGATATCTCCGAGTGGAAATTCAGACCTATTGATAGATTAATTCTGATATTTCTAAACATTGTCATATATATATATAGACCTGATAAAGGCCCCTTTTTAGGCCGCACATCTTTACCTACCTTTATATAGGAAATTACCCCCTCCCCCACAGTTATCCGACCAATTACAACGATCTGCCTTGTGAATATTTGTTTAGCTTAGTTTAGTTTAAACGTAGTTTATTTGTAAATAATTTTACAAAAGGGATTGGACACAAGTTATCCCTTTTGTAAAATTATTTACAAAATTAGCTGCATCAACTGGTTGACTGTAACATATTTTTAATTCTGCATTCTGTAATCCGAATTCTAAATTCCGTAATTCCTCAAAACGATGTCCCTTCTCGGCTTTCGTACAAATTTTGAGGAAAATGTGTTGGGGTAGGGGTAAGATTTTTGGTATTTAGAGTCACATTAAACACCCCTTGTTTTTCTAAACAATCTTTTAAGATATCTAATTTATCGCTTAGAACAATAAATTGGCATATCTGCAGATATATTGTATAGATTTGATATATATTGCGTTTTAACAGTTAACTATGGACAAATCTGAAATGATGAAATTCCAATTTTCATCAATTTGGGGAGAAATATTGAGTTTTAGTCGATCAATGGGTGTTGAAATACCAAATTATGATGTAATTCGTGCAACATTGTCATATATAACACACATTTTGCATGTTCTTGTTATTTTTATGCGAACATAGACCAAACATCACCAATTTCTGGGAATATTTGTTGGGGTAGGGGTAAGATTTTCGGTATTTAGAGTCACTTAATGCATGGTGTGTGTCCTATGTCATTAAAAAAGCAATGACTATCCAATCAGTTCTGGATTTGACCTGTCACTGATAACAGCCGAGAGGTTGTTTTTACACGAAATCCCCTGAGTTAATTGTCTCTGACCTCTCTGTCAAAGTGTTGCTAACATAAAATGTACTGTCTGAAATTTACAAAACTGTTTAGATAGTAGATTAAAATTCTGTGCATCATAGAAATAGGACAGTACAGTCTTGCAAATAAAATTGTATTACATCAAATGAATACTGAATGTGAAATCAATTTAAAATTCATTCAGGATTTTATCATAATTCAGAAACATTATATGAGAGCTAATAGAAAATAGTTGACCCTGTTAAAGAAGTAAATAATTTCGATGAATAAGTAAACGTAACATTGGAACAGTCTTAAAATACAAATGTACTAGAAAATAGTATAAGTAACAAAAATACCGAAGTTTCGACAATTAACAAAGGGAGCATGTCTGAATGAAATCATTGTATTGAAAAATAAAAGTCATTATTAGACAATACGTATATTCAACAATTGAGCAAAAAAAATCTGATTGCGTTTAGAATTTACTTACGTTTTTGTAATAAACTGTGTAAATGAATGGTATTTTATTAGAATCACCTGATACTATTTTTATCAGCATTGTTAAAATTACTGATGATAGTCTGGTATTTGTCAATGTGTGATAACAGAATTTACATTTTGTGTTTAGATAAGTGACACAGGGTTAAGAGATTTTCACTAGTCGAACCATACATTAAATCTTATAATTACCTCATTATAAACTCCTCCCTACGGTCGGAATTTATAATGAGGTTATTATATAATACATATAACACTTCTTGTTTTTCTAACAATGTTTTCAGACAACTAATGTATTGCTGAGAACAATTAATTGGCATATCTTTAAATGCATTCTATAGATTTGATATATATTGCGTTTTAACAGTTAACTATGGACAAATCTGAAATGATGAAAATTCCAATTTTTCATCAATTTGGGGAGAAATATTGAGTTTTAGTCGACCAATGGGTGTTAAAATACCAAATAATGATGTAATTCTTGCAACATTGTCATATACAACACACATTTTGCATGTTCTTGTTATTTTCATGCGAGCATAGACCAAAAATCACCAATTTCTGGGAAAATTTGTTGGGGTAGGGGTAAGATTTTCGGTATTTAGAGTCACATATACATGTTACACTCCTTGTTTATCTAAACAATGGTTTCAGACAACTAATGTATTGCTGAAAGCAATTAATTGGCAAATCTGCAGATATGTTCTATAGATTTGATATATATTGCGATTTAACAGTGAACTATGGACAAATCTGAACTGTTGAAAATTCCTATTTTTCATCAATTTTGGGAGAAATATTGAGTTTTAGTCGACCAATGGCTGTTGAAATACCACATTCTGATCGAATTCATGCGTTATTGTCATATACAACACATGTTTTGCGCGTTCTGGTTATTTTCATATGAACATAGACAACAAATTGACAATTTTAGGGGAAATTTGTTGGGGTAGGGGTAATATTTTCTGTCATCAGAGTCACATTTAACCCTCCTTGTTTTTCTTCGCAATGTTTTAAGATTCCAAATGTGTTGCTTGGTACAATTAAATGGCATAGTTACAGATATATTCTCCAGATTCGGCATATATAACGATATAGCACTGGACTTGGGGCAATTCTGAAATGTTGAAAATTCCCATTTTTCACCAAATTTAGGGCAAAATATTGAGTGTTAGTCAACAAATGGCTGTTAAAATATAAAATCATATAATTTATGCAACATTGTCCTATGCAACACACATTTTGCGTCTTCTGGCTATTTTTTTGCGAAAATTGGCAAAAAAATTGACAATTTTAGAGTAAATTTATTGGGGTAGGGGAAAGTTTTATTGATACATGATGTATATATTACCTAAAAACGGCCATTATTTGTTATGGTTGTAAAGCAAATATAATAAGCTTTCATTTGATACCTATTTTTAATGATATCTAATCACTAAAAAATAATATGATGCAAAAGAAAGACAAGACTTATTCAAAAACGAAAATATTCAAATATCCATATATTTGGCGTTTTTGAAAATAAAATTTTGGTCATTTAAAATATGTAAAAATTGTCTTAACATATTTGATATTGAAGAAAATAGATTGCAAACCTTAAAACAATTTTCAGAATCGGGAATTAAGATACCCTTCGGGTTCTCTAGACCATCAAACTTACTCAATTTCAGTGAAAATATCAGATTTTTCGTCAATATTTTATTGGGGTAGGGGTACGTTTAATTGTGCTATTGGGCATAGATATTATAAAAACTTGGATTCTTTGTAAAGCTGATACAATAAGCTATTATTTGATACCTCGTTGTTATAACTGGGAAGCATTTGGTCAACATTTTGAAGCAAATGAAAGAAAAACTTGAACGAAAAACGAAATTTTCCAAAATGTCGGTAGGTGGGTCCAAAAATGAGCCCAATTCCACCATTGCGTGCAGGTCATGCTCGTGTTAACATGTTTTATTTTGAAGATGGGATGTATGCAAACTTAAAAAAATGGTTAGGGTTCGGAAGTGGGGGGGGGGGGGGGTATTCCAGCCCATGGACTATTGCACATTTACTATCTTCTAAAATTAACACAGCATATAATATCTTAAGTCACCATCCAAGTTCCTAGCAAATTTCACCTACAATAGAACATAGAACATGTCGAAATTAAGTTCACAGGTAATTTTCCATTTAAGGCGTTTCAATGGCTTAACGAAAATAGCATGATACATCATTCATGTCATTTGAAAGGTAGTATTGTTCTCTATCCATTTCCACCGTTCGTCAAATTGGGAAGTGGTCACGACTTTTATAAATGAAGGTCAAAGGTCAACCGTCCGAAATTCTGGTAAGTTCCTTTCAGCCACATTTTAATCCTCAATTTCAACGTTAAAAAATTGACTTAGGTTGCTTTTCGTGTCTACAATAATATGTTTATCAATGATTGATAACAAGTTAGACCACCTTTTACTTAAAACAATTCATAGGGAACGAAATTTATGAACGAGGTCAAAAACAGAACTTGCCCTCTAAAGAAGCAGTTTGTGAAATGGCCTTGACCTTTTGAACTTTGAGATTAACATAAATTCCAATGACATACTATAAAGATGTTTTAGTCAACTGAGACTTAATTGGTCATGAATCTGACAACTTCACTCATGATTGACCATAAAATTGACTTAAAAGCTCAAAATTACGAACTGGCATACATAAAAGTAATTTGTTGTTAATTAGACGAAAAAAATTATGTCGTCGGTAGCCAACAAACCAAAACAAGGTCACTGACAATATGGCAGGAATCTTTCCAGTTTAAGAAATACATTACTATATAATCAGGGGGATTTTTCTTTTTTTTTTATATTTTTCACAGTTTTCAAATATTTTTTTTTTCAAAATTTTGTTTTCTTTCTTTTATATATAGAAATAAACATATATTAATGAAACCCATTTTTAAAAATTATATTTTTCTTTTTTTTATCATAATTATTTTTTATTCATTTTCAATCGGAGAAAAATTAACATGTACACGTTCCAACGCATTGGACACATCAACATACACTTCATATATTATCATAATTATTCAATTACTAAACGAGTTTTCCATATCATTCCGATTGATCGTCATTGTCATTCATGTTGACATCAGGTTTTAACAAAGGGTTTCACAAAATTTCGGTACCTTGACAAGAACAAAGCTCTGTGCTACTCAAGTTCTGCTCAAAACACGTGCATGGCTTGCTATCTAAGTTTCTACCTTTACATGTACAGATTAATCATGCAGAATATCAGAAATCGTTTTTCCGGTGAAATATATTTTTACCTTTTTGGGGCCATTTAGGGCTTGCTATATGGTGTGAGGTTCCTCACTGTGTTGAAGACCGTACGGTGACCCCTAGATGCTTTGTTTTGGGTCGTTTTTACCTGGATATGGGGTGTTGACTCCTTGACATTTACCCCATTTCCTTTCTTTTTCATATATATTGGTTCAGGACCTTTAAATTCTAATTGCCATCCGTAGATATACGTTGAGCTAATAGATGTTTTGGCAATGTGGCTAGACATCCGAATTTATGTCTGAATACTCGTCCTTAGCACATACTGATGAAAGGCTGACTCGCTAGGTGGGAGACAATAAAATAGACTCCTTGCAAGTCGCAAGCTTAACTCATCTATTTGGTAAAAAGCAAAATTGGATTTCTAGCCGAATTGCCAAACCACCTTTCAGCTAACCGTATATCGATGGGTAGCACAAAGAAGCTAAATGTCCTGGACCAGTATTATTCACTTGGAAAAAATTATTCTGCACATGTAAAGATACAACCTTAGGTAACAAACAACACCATTCGAATACCGAAGGAACAATGGTTGTCGTTATTACAAAATAACAACAACAAAAAAAAATCAAAATCCAGATATAGATTTAACAAAAATACAGAAAAACAGGGACACGAGACGTCCACAAATTACAGCATTCAGAACTAAGGGACTTATATAATTTGAATTCGTATAAAAACCGAGAGTGACATCAGGTACTCAGAGAGCGTAAGCATGTCCTGGCACGTTAGTGACACAAACTTTGTAAAACTAAAATGTATCAGTATGATATACATCACACACACACACACACACACACACACATCGACAATGTGAACTCCCATAAAAACCAAGTGTGTCCTAAGGTGTTCCAGAACAGTTAGCAAGCCGTCACACTATCAGCGAGTCAATCCAGGGTCATGCCAAATCCTTAATGACATGAAATCTAGTTGAAAAGGTCTGTTTTCATCTAGGACGCCGACACATTATATCTTTTATTTCTTTTATTCATGGTGAGGGCCATAGAATATCTGGGGGAATGAAAGTTATAAAGCTGATCAAATCCCTAACTCAGCAGCTTTAGGACAATGTTTTGGCTGGCTCTTAAAAAATCACTGTATAAATACAAAGATATCCAGCTTGCATAAAAAACAATGAATTTCGTTATGCTGTACACGTGCTTCAAAGAGTAACCTCTCATCAACAGCTTTTGAATCGAATAATATAGAAAGCCATAATCCAAAATATAAATAGAAGTACTCATTACCAAAAAATGTAGAAATAAGAGGCCAAATCCAGTACCAAGGACATCCACCGAGCTCTATACACGGAATAAAACCAACACTTTAAGAGTTTGAATTTTGATAAAAAATATATATAATATTAAACATGAGGCTCTGTTTCGCTCACCTGGGTCCTATGCAGCATTATAATTCCAAATTGATGGTCCGTCTTTGGTGGTGTATGTACATAAAAATCAGAAACTTTTTATAAAATTGAATTAAAATTATTCAAGCAGTTTCAGAGAAGATTTTTGAATGCAGTTTCCAAACTTCAAGGGCATATGTTAATCTACGTTCCCTGCTGGCAGCTATTTAACATAAAACTGAAGAGGGTCGACCAAGGACTATCATATAAAAATTCTACTGAAATTGTTCAAGCAGTTTCAGAGCAGAAGATCTTTTTACGCATTTCCCATTGGGTCCTATGTTAAACTAAGTTTTCCCACTGGTGGCCATGTCGGAAGACGGATCAGCACCATAGTAACAAACTTGGTCAAAATCTCACAAGTTTCATATACGCATGTTTAAATTGAATGCATTCAGTGGTTTTCTATTATATCTTTGTATGCATTTCCCCTTAGGGTCTAATTCGTTGCTGGAGGCTATATTGGATGATTGATTAGCACCGAAGAAACAACACTTTGTCAGCTTCTCATAAGCATCATGTATGCAAAGTTTGGTTTTAATCTATTCAGCAGTTCTCTAGAAGAGGATCTTCAGCTAAATTAAGTTCACAGCTGGTGACACTTGGTCAGCACCTGGCAGGCATCATTCGTGCCATGTTTGATTTAAATCCATTCAGTAGTTCTCTAGAAGATCTTTGTGCGCATTTCCCAAAGGGTCCAATGCTGTTGGTCATATACAATGACGGATCGGCACCTAAGTAAAAATACTTAGTCAGCATCTCATAAGGATTATCACTGCCAAGTATGGGTTAAAGCAATTCAGTGGTTCTTAAAAAGAAGTTCTTTATATGCATTTTACAGTTGGGTCCAATGTTAAAATTCAGTTCCCAGCTGGCGGCCATGTTGGATGACGGCTCGGCACCAAAGTAGTAACACTTTGTCAGCACCTCATACGCATCATTCATGCCAAGTGTGGTTCAAATCCATTCATTTGTTCTCAAGAAGAAGTTCTTCTTTGTATGCATTTTCCGATAGGGTCCAATGTTGAAATTAAGATCCCTGCTGGTGGCCATGTTTGATAACGGATCGGCACCAAAGTAACAACACTTGGTCAGCACCTCATCAGCAACATTCATGCCAAGTTTGGTTCAAATCCATTTGATGGTTCTCAAGAAGTTCTTTGCATCAATTTTCCCATTAGGTCAAATAGTAAACTAAGTTCCCCGCTGGCGGCCATCTTGGAAGAGATCGGAAAACTTGATCGTGTTCAATAAAATATAGTCATTAACATGCTGAACATTTTTACAATTTAAACTTGACCTCTATCTCAAAGCGTTTTTGAAATATAGGACAAAAAGTAAAAAATCACGAAGCATTTGACCAATAAAGGGCCACAACTCATATATATGTCATTGGATTTTCTTCAAAATATCCATGTGGGTAGATCTTAACACGCTGAACATTTTTGCAATTGAAACTTAACCTCTATCTGTTATAGTTTTTTTAATAAAAAATAAAAAAAACATCAAAATGTTGAAAATTTTACGGAAAAAGGGCAATAACTCTTAGATGGGTCATCAGATTTTCTTCAAAATTTTAGCATGGGTAGAGCTTCTCATGCTGATTATTTTTACTCCAGTCAGATTTTTGATATCTGTAACGATTTTTGAGTTATTTGCCAAAAACTGTAATTTACCCCTATGTTCTATTTTTAGTAACGGCAGCCATGTTGTTTGACCTAAGACATACAAAATAACAAATTTGAAAGTAGATACCCTAGTGATGATTTTCCATTTGACCCAGTGGTTTCAGAGGAGAAGATTTTTGAAAGTGAGCTAACGACGGTCGGGCAACGGACGACGGACGGACGACGGACGCCAAGTGATGGCAATAGCTCACCCTGGCATAACCAGGTGAGCTAAAAATGGATAACAGGAAACACCTACAATGGCTGAAAATTATAATTACATGCAACAATTTGCAAGGGAACTGCATAAGAAAAACACGTATAAGACAAAAGTCAAACGCACACAACGATAGGAACTCGGGACAGCCGGACATGGTACCGGCACTAGCAAAATCCAGCGGTAGGGTTAAACCGGTATAATTCTCAGGTTAAAATGTTGATGTCATACTGGGCTGGTGAATACCCAAAGGGACCTGTAGTCAACTAGCAGTGGCATTGAGCCAGCACTTTCAAAATACAAAAATACCCAAGTTTCAGGAAAAAAAAACAGTGAATTTCGTTATGCTGTACACGTGTTTCAAAAAGTTACCACTCATCAGCAGCATTAATGGAATATTATGGAAAGCCAAATTGAATGGAATAATATGGAAAGCCAACTACATGCTCGACAGTAACAAATCAGTTTTGAAATGTACACTCCATACGCTTCAAATGTAGGTATATTGCTGCTTAGAAAAGGAAAGGTCATAATAAGAAAGTTAAAATCACCACGTTTGTCATATAGCTTAGATTTCAAATGTACATCTTCATCAATGTACAACTAAAGATCTACTGAGGTGCAAAGAAGTTGAAGTAGGTGTATCAATAGTCTCTTTCAAATTCATTGGGGTAGATTTGGTGTAAAAATTCCTTAAATTTTGGATTTTTAAGAGACGGTACAACACATGCCCGTGTGTTGAGCAGAGCAATAACGGAAAATTATTGTTACACAAAAGATAAATATTCGGAGTACATTGCCGGGTACGGGAGCGATATTTTCCGTGTGTAACAATAAAAATAGAATTATTGTTACACATCTTATTGTTACAAAGAATAACAATTTCGCATCTAAGGGTACTGTTGAGAATTTAACACTAATACTTGTTATGCACACTTAACTTACCATTGTGATGTGCAAATGCATTCAGTTTTCTTTGATTGTTGTTCATTTGTATGGTAACAATATAAACGAGCATTCATTTTACGAAAAGTAAATTTTTGTTCATTTTTCAAAGCGTACCTAGCACAAATACGGTTACATAGAATTAAAATATTTTAAACAAGGATAGGAAAAAGCATTCCTCTTTTGAAAAAAAATCAAAAATATTGTGGGAATCATGGTTGCTAAGATATCGCCAATCATCACCATTTAAGTCATTAACAAAAAAAGTCCTTAGCCATAATAAAAATTGTGACCTTGAGATATTTTTTCACGCTCAGCTGTCATAATCAATTCTTCAAGATTATATTGCTTTTTAAGTGATATTGCAACAAATCAAACATTAAATCAATATCAAATATCACGGTGCGGAATGGTAACAGACTTTTCGGGCCTTTTTCTGCGTTGCCTTACTAATCGGGTTCAGAAGCGGACTATTCGGGCTATGAAAACCATGCCTGTTGTCAAAACATGTACACAGGAGAAGAAAAGAGGTTTAAAGTATCATCATAAATATACTCACAGAATATCAGAATATTTATTTCCTTTGTTTATCCATTTATTAACATCCCGTGCCGTCCATTTTCTTCAAAAGTTCCGACATCAATGCACAGAAGGAAAGAGCAAATTGTAAATCGCAACTTATTTGTCCAAACACAGTCATATTTACTATATTCGCACTATCTACTGCCTAGCACAGTGTGAAGTACGAAATTAACAATGTCAGGAGCATATTTGTAAGTTTATAAACGTGTTTATTTATCAGAAACGTGGTTTTATTGTAAACCATGGGCACCGGACTTTACGTGTTTACAAGATATTATGAAATTTTCTGGCACCGGACTAATTTGGCACCACTGGAAACGGACTAATCGTGCATTATTTTGTACATTTTAAAATGAAAAACTTATGGATAAATAGACCTAAAAGAAAAAAATGTCCATAATATTGCAAAACCTTAGTGTCCGGAAAACGCATGAGTTTAAGTTAGATAATTTGATAATACACAGTTCCAAAAAAGTAGTTTTATTGCAAAATTGTATGGGTTGTGTACTAACATGTTAATTTACACAATCTACACATTTTCGTGAAATCTTGAGTCAATGACACAGCTACCGTACAAAGTCGCCGAGAGCATTAGTATCCCAGCCGACCAGTATACTTCGGTGTGTGTCTGAAAAACAATCTGAGTGTAATTGCTCTTTCGTGGGGACTTTTTTTTAGTTTTAAGATATTTTATTTACTCACCAAAGACAAAGTTAATTTGATATAATACTAAGGCTCTTTAGGTTATTTGTTCTATCTTAGCTCTTTGACATATTGAGAATCTTTTTCTTCCAAATGTCTGTGCACTGAAAATACATAGATTGTAGAAATACTTATCCGTGGAACTCAGAACACTTGTATTTCGGTAGTTTGTTGCCTTATAGGTTGACACTATATCATATGAAGTAAATGGATCCGTTTTTCTTCGAATTTTCCTCTTTGTTTACCATAACTTTGAGATTACTCAGTATGCCTTATTTGCTGCTGTGCTAATTTACTTTTGAAAAGTAGATCTATATATGTTGCCAGGCTGAGTGCCGAAATTATTTTGCCCATAAGCCTGCAGCACGTTATTGTCTACAAACAACGATAACTAGAAAAGCGTGAAAAACTGAATGTAACAGTATACTTGTGTAATAATGCTTTATGCTACTTTCGCTCAAAAATTCTGTCAAACGTAAAAGAAGTAATTTTCTTTTATCCCATTCACAAAATGTCGTAATTAATTTGAACCACTCCTCCTAAAATTAAGGCTAATTTGTAAATAGTTAAACTATTAATGCTTTTTAATTTGTTTAATGTGAATTTGTTATATACAGTAGAACTTCGATGGCTCGAACTGCAATAACCATGGATGCCTCGAACCCTTTTTATGGTCCCTTTGTTCAAGTTTTAACATAGTTCGACTTCGATATCTCGAACAACCCTTTGGCTCGAAATGTTTTCATCGGTCCATTGGGTGTCCGAGCCATCGAAGTTTGACTGTAATTCAATATATCTGACATGCAGAAAAACTTTCAAGTAGAATTTACTTGTTTATTTGAACATTTTACACCAATATATGTACAGATGGCAATTTTCGGTATACCTGCATCTCAACTTATTTGTCATTGAAAAGTAAGATTCTCATAGAATTTATAAATGTCTTTTATCGATTCAGCGTGTCTAAGCTATAAGTAGAGTAAGCTTTAAAATGTTTGACACAAACTGTAGCGTCATAAAATTCAAAATATTTCACCCTCCTCGTAAATAAAACACTGTTTATTTCATTTTATCACGATTTAAACAGGCGCGGATACAGGCAATTTGAAAACGGGGGTTCAAATAAGAAATAAGATAGTTAAAGTAAATTTCGGAAATATTTCGCAATAAAACACCAGGATATTCAATAAAACACATGATTGTCAAAAAAGGGGGTTCCAACCCCCGAAATCCCCGGCCTTGCATCCGCAAATGTGAAAACATACAAGTTTGTGACAGATTGAAATAGATGCATTTTGAGCATTAAATACACGCAGACCCGTATAAGCAAGTAAGAATCAAGTTTGCAAAGGGGCAACTAGAATTTGAGTTTCTAAAATTTAATATAGTTTTTCGAATATATGACAAATGAATCTTTATTTCACAGATATTGTGCCAAAAAAAAATGATATGCAGAAAGAAAGTAATTATCCAGTTTTTGAGGCAAATTTGAGTGTTTTAGACAATTCCGGCCATCAAATACACCTACTGAGACAAGATATTCTCAAACATGACCTCATCTTCATATCAAATTATCAAATAAAATTTTATATAGATTTCAAACATCTTTTTTATATTTGAAAACATACACTCGATAGTGGACAACCGTCTTTTTCAGTTACATTGTATAGGGTACTTATTACAATTAGCGTGGTCAGTCCGGTGCCGCAAACACACAAAGTGCATCGAATAATTTTAAAAACTCGTTATAATCAGTATTTATGCACCAGCAGCAGTATTTAAAAGCAAAAGAAATATTCTTCGTTTGTAAAGTCACCTTTATGTGTTCTTTATATCCATAATATATCCTTTTATTTATCAAAACAACTTGTAAAAGGTTACATTTTCATTGGAATGTTACGATTTGTGTTAAAGATTTTAAGAGGCGGGAATATGCTTTAGTGATCAGATATGCCGATATATGTATTAAAATCAGCGCTGAAGTCCGTAACGTAAAATATTTCGAGAAATGAATTAGATAACATACATATTTTGAAAGAAAAATGACACACTGTCCTCCGTGTTTTCGTTACCGCTTGAAACCACAAAAAAGGCCGTTGCTGAACCCGATTAGTCTGGCAACGTGGAGAAAAGGTCCGAAAAGTCCTTTACCATTCCGCACCGTGAATAATATATGAAAACATATATAAAACAGCCTTAAAGTTAATTCAAAGTCTATTTCAAGGTCTAAGATTACCAGTTTTGCAATGAAACTATTACACAGAGATGTATATCAACTATTCTCTATACAAAACTATAATAAAAATGTCAACAACAAACAAGTGTTGCAAAAGGTTGTCATGAAATTAACATTAATTTTTGTTGATAAAAGTCAAAGTTCAAGGTCAAAAGATATTCGCGAATTGTGATGCATTATATTGAGATTATGTACCCAAAATGAGGGATAATTAAACTCTGTGTCAAAAGACTTAGGAATCGTCTATTCTTACTTGAATATCATGAAAAAGAGATGTTTCCTTGAAAAGTTACAAAAATGTGACGGTCAAGGTCACAGGTCATCTGGTACCTTTGTAAAATGGTTTGTATAGACCATTGCATATAGATATGCAATATTTGTCGATCATTTATAACTTTAGAATGTACAACATACTCAGGGCAAAATCACAAATTTCTAAAGAAATATTTAAAGAACAGCAATTTTTGTAACCATGATAAAGGAAGTAATCCCCATTTAGAAAAAAAATTCATGAGAAAAAGTAAATCTGTAAAATGGAACATTGTTTGTCATAACATCTACTCGGAAAACAAATAAATTTTGGGTTGTTAATGCCACAAAATGACAATTTTGCACATATATCGGACGGTTGAAATTACAACATTTTTGTCAAAAAAGAATTTAAATTTCTACATTTGCATCGTATCGTGACTCAAATTTCAAGAAATTTTATTACCATGCGTAAAAATGTTGCTTATAGAAGATGTATATTAAATTGTGTCTGATTATCATTCGGCTGCGTCTGCAGTAAATATCTACAAAAAAAGTCCGTAGCTGGTTGAACATCACATCAACATTCAAAGTAAACAAAACAGACCCGATAAGTATGTTACAACAGTAGGAAATCTCAAAACCTGCGTTCTGATCGTGAAGTTGGAGCATTATTGAAAATTGATACGCATTTAATGCACATGCGCCACAAAAACGCCCCATTTCTCTACTACGCATTGCATTTTCAAACGTTCAGTGACAGAAAAAAAAAACAAATCCATCTCTTTTGCCGGGTTTAGAAATTTGTTTTCATACTGCATAAAAATTCCTATCATGACTGCATAATTCACTTAAATATTACGTTACCCAGACCCAGACTTTGCACTACCTACCTCATCAGATCATATGAGAGGTAAGCTCTTGCTAAGCTTGAATCCAAAGCTCCTAACGAATGCACATTGCAAGGTTGAATGCACATTGCATCCCTTTGTTGAGTGTAGGGAATTTAATACTTAGTTCATCTTCGCTAGCCAAGGGTTACGATCTGCTCCTCTTCTCTTCAGATGTTTCAAAAAATGTGGCTCAATCCGCCAATGGTGAAGAGAAGAGGAGCGGATCGTAAACCTTGGCAAGCGAAGATGTACTTAGTTGTATCTCCTCGATTTTTTGGAGTAAGAATTTTGCTTTTGTCGGATTTTCCATCCATTCCGCAATCTACAAGATCTTGTGATCACTCCGGTGGGTAGTTCCTTGAATTTGAGGGCTTCCCGATTCTTGTCCTGCACCTTCTCCTTAAAGGCGTCTTCGCTGATAAAGTCATCAGTGTCGACAAAACAGTTGGGTACTAAAGTCATACTTGTTAATTACTTAGAGCTCAATAGGGATACTCTTTGTTTTGATCTAACCGTTGAGGTTAGGCTCCTTTATATGATTTCCTCCTTGAAAAGTTGAAGTGGTGTACCTGCCTTTTTATATTACTATGCATGTATGGTTTTGCGAGAACTCATAAAATTACTGATGTCTATAATTATTTCATAACATTAAATATAAAATTTGGCATTAAGATTATATGTTAATAAGCCAAATGATGCAGTAGTCTTACCTAGTATAAATCTCTGTACAGGAGCTCCAAATACCACAATCAAAAATACAAGAGCCACTGCAACTTTCATACTCATTGGTTAGCCTACAAACAAAATAAAAAAAAATACAAAAGTTATATTTATGGACGAATACAGGATTTCAATAAGTAATTGATTTATTTGCTTGATCCGTTTAGTCTGTTATCAATACCACTTTGTACAGAAGAATACATGTAATTTATCCTGATGTTTTTTCCCAAAAGTTTTAAATTCAACAAACGTTTATGTATACAAAGTACAAACTATACATTGTCTCATAATAAAAGGCAGTTGAATTTGATGATGAAATTGTTACTTCTCGTGAATGATTAAATCCCATACAGATTACAAATGCAGCAAAACTTCAATAGTTAATAGCCCCCCCCCCCCTTTTCCACTATATATATTGAACGAAAATATGGACAACACACTGTGGAAGAGTATTTGGACCTAACAAACTCATCCTATTCAGAATTCAAACCAGTTAAAAAAAATAGCATTACTGATTATTATTCTACTCACAAGTAACATTAGGTTCTCAATTGTGTCAGTCAACAGCAAAGTCAACTGCAGCAGTTATGTTCTTTCTTTAGACGACAATTCATGTTGAACTATTTCACTTTGAGGCAAATGCTTTATTAGAATTACAGCAACACATAAAATGTGAAATAATGAAATAATATTTTGACTGTCATTCTAAAAATTCCTTGTCTTTGGGTTGATTGGCCATGACGGATTTACGGTGTGTGCGTGGTTTTCTTTATATGACCCATGCACGCTAATTTATCATTGGCAGAATGTACAAACCCAGGAATCATGCTCAATCATTGCAATTTTCAAAATAAACGACAATCATCATTTCCATAGGTAAGAAGGCATCATGCACTCCCCTTGGGGTCGTGCATTATGTCTTTTAACCTTGGGACATACTTGGAATACCAAGTATTATTGCATAAGTATTGTAATATTTGCAGTATAAATCTGTAGACATTTCACGTGAATAGACAAAAGACAATTTTTTTTGCTCAAACATATTTGCATGAAATGGTTATAGCATTATTACACATAAATATATACCGTGATAGGTTAAATGATTCATTATCTATAAATAAAAAGTAAAATATAATAAAAGAAACTTATTGTTTTACCTTGTTGTGTTTAATGCTCTATTAGAGAAAATGCAACCTTCAGTATGTTATATACAAGTAAAAAAAAATCATGTCGGCCGGCTCGTGGTATCTTATAAGTGCATTTGACCTCTTTATCTTTCGCATCGACTCAACCAAGATAGAACGCT
This sequence comes from Modiolus philippinarum, assembly GCA_002080025.1. Lineage (NCBI taxonomy): Eukaryota > Metazoa > Mollusca > Bivalvia > Mytilida > Modiolidae > Modiolus > Modiolus philippinarum. The sequence continues at coordinate 51,382 of MJUU01022826.1, forward strand.
TAATACTTCAGAACTTTTTAAAAATGTTTTCAACTTTATTTTCTCAAAATGTTTATGAAATAATATCTGTTCAGGGTCTTTCTATCTGTTGCTCTAAATTTCAATGTTGATGTACATTATGTCCCACTGGAGTAAATTATGAAATACCAAAATTACTGTAAATTTAGTTTCTGCATATAGCTATTTCGACAATTTATGTCCCATACATGCAGATCAGATCTAATAACTAAACACCGGTTACTGTGAATTTAATTTCTTCATATGCGCATTTCGACAACATGTGTCTCTCCAGGGCAGATAAAATCTAAATGTTTGGAAGACCATAAACTCAAAGATGTTTAAAACCTGAAAGAGAACAAATAACCAATATGATCTAAATGTAAAGCCAAAATCAGCTAAGCACAGGGCTTTGCATGAGGGAGATACTCCTTAGTTTTTGCAACACAATTTACAAAAAATTAGTTATTGTAAAGTTCAAATAGAAACGGCTTTCGGGTCAGCACCGAAGTACTGACTACTGGGACAACGGCAGTAGAATACCGAAGAAACAAGGGAAGCGATGACTACAAAAATCGAAGTCCAAAGACATGGCAAAAACGGTAACAGATAAAAACAAAGACAAAACAAGGACGTGAGACAGCTTCAAGGCACGGAAATAAAAAGATAACATTAAGAACTAAGGCACTCATAGTGTGAACTCCCATGAAAACCGGGAGTGACATCAGGTGCTCCGGAAGGGTAAGCATGTCCTGCTCCGCTAGCGGCATCCGTCACACTATCAGTGAGTCAATCCAGGGTTGTGTCAAATCCGTTTATGTCAAATCCGTGAAGACGTGAAATCTAGCTGAAAATGTCCGTTTTCATTTGGGACACAGTCACGTCATATCTGTCAATGATGTCATGGTGACGGCCATAGAATTTCTGAAGGGATGAAAGTAACAAAGGCTGAACAAATCCCTGACTAAGCAGCTTTTGCGACAGTGTTTTTGCTCTAACTAAAAAGTCACTGTATAAACTGCATGCCCGACAGTAACGAATCAACTGTGAAATGTACACTCCGTAGGCTGGAGAGGTAGGTATATTGC
>MJUU01022826.1:52755-86086 GCA_002080025.1 Modiolus philippinarum
GAAAAACACGGCCTCCAAATTCGACAAAAATAGTATCTATTAAAAATTCCAACATCTTGATTACGTCATTCTCAGTGTACTTCTTGTTTGACTCAGTGTGGTTCTTTACAAAATATGTTTTGTCTTTTCCTACTACTAAATAAGTATATCTACGTTCTCCGTTTTTAGTGCAGAAACATTGATGTATCAAATCCGAAATTATTGTGTGGCAGGGTAGTATAAAGAGTAGAAAAATCAAAGGTTTGTGTGCTGTGGCAATGGGTAAGACTGCTAGAGGATAGTTGTTCGAGAAGATCTTTAGAATTTTTAGAATCCACATCTGACTGACGCCGCTCGTGGAGTAGACTTTATCACAGTAACTTTTCAGGCCATCTCTGACTGCGGTCAATAAAGTAGTAAGGAGCTTAGAAAGTGGCTTAGTGGTGCATCTGGAAGACCCCGCAATAAATCTCTGTTTGTATGGGTTCTTATGAAGTTTAGGGACCCAGAAGATGTAGGGCAGCTGATTGTTATCATCATCCGCTTTGATGCCAAAGGATGCTAAAACAGAGTTGTGATTTTCTATAATCTCCTCTCTTGATAGTGTAGTGGGAGTATAAGTAGGGTTTCCTGATGAACTGTCAATTCCCATCTCCTTAACCAGACAGTCAAGATAGTGTTTCTTACACACGAACAGTATGTGTGAATACAAGCTGGTGAATACCCTCGGGGACTAACAGTCCACCAGCAGAGGCATCGACCAAGTGGTAACAAGTAACTAAAAACATTTTAAAGACAACAAACCCAAAATTTGTAGAAGCTGATAGAAAACAAATAACCAAAATGGTCGAAATGAAATGCAAAAATAAGCTGCAGACGCATCTATGTAATAGGAGATAGTCAAAAGTTTGAATAATTTCAAAGGTATCACCCATGGTTTTCATTGGTTTCGTGTTGTTCATTTTTTGTGTATGTGTGTATCTTCCTTTTCTTTTCTGTGCAGTATTCATGTTATGTCTTTGTTTCTTTGTTTTTCCGATGTTACCTTTGTCCTTGGGTTGTTTGTTTTAGACTGACGGTTCGGTTCTCACTTACTTTGAAACAAAATTTCTAATATTTAGATATTAAGGTTAGTGAGGACAGCTGTCACGCGATTAAACCATAAAAATTGCGGGAAAAAATTTAAAATGTTCAGAATGGAATGAAATTTAACAGGAATGTTACTGAGCGTGTGAAGAAACGAACTTTGGTTTTAAAAACATCAAAATGGCGACCGTTGCTATGGGGACAGAAAATGGCGGGAAATTTTCAAATTGATCCAAAATGACTGAAATTTGACAGGAAGGTTACTAAGCATGTGTAGATATGAGTTTTGGTCTTTAAAATATCAAAATGGCGACCGTTGTCATGACAACAACAAAATGGCTGGAAAAATTCAAATTCCTTCTTATATGATGAAAAATGGAAAAGAAAACTTGAAATAAGGTGAAAAAAGGAAAATAATAATAAATTTAGGGCCCGTTCACACTACAAAAGTTAATCCGGATTAACTCAGGTAAAAACAGCTTAATTCACATTACGTTCACACGGCAAAAGTTAATCCGGATTAACTTAATCTACAATATTACGTGTATTTCAACTAAAACCTGGTCAGTGTGAACGTAACGTTGTGGATTAACTTAATCCGGATTAAATTTATCCAGATTAACTTAATCCTGATTAACTCTAGTGTGAACAGGCCCTAACACAGTAAAAGTGTTGAAAAAAGGAAAATACCTTCGATAAAAATTAAATAAAATGGAGATATAGTAGTGAAAAAAGTAAATTATGTGCAGAAAGGGATAAGAAAAGTGGAAAAAATGATAGAATAAAACTTGAAATTGTGGGAAGAGAAAATTAACCCTAGAACAACAATAGCAGTCTCCCCCTTCTTAACAATTAACGCAGACGTGATAGAAATACTGCCAGAAGAAACCACTGCTGATTTCCGTTTTATAAAGATCACTCCTATAAGTTTGGAACAAGAAAATATGAGAAATATCAACTCATTCATTTAGTCAACGCCATACAAAATATATCTTTATACAGCATAATAGGTAATTCTGGTCAAAACGGTGGCCAATGGGAAATACAAACTACTCTGTGTCCCGCATGCGCGATCCTTTATCTCTCGATATGACTCCTGTGGGGTCACGTGTCGAACTATCATACATTATATCACAAAATTTGAATTTGTAGATGAAATTTTGTATTTATGATAAACAGTAGGTAAGAAAGTATCCACTTCCGGTTCGACATGTGTAATCTAAAACTTCCTTCTTCTAGTCAAGTGAAGACTGTACACAGAAATATGACTATTTTACTTTGGTATTTGTGCTACAAGCACAGCCGGTGATATATTTTCCGGTTTTTATTCTAGTGACGGCAAAAGTTTTTGAGGGAGGAGGGCGATGTTGCCAACTTTGGATGATTGTGGGTCTCTAAAAAGCCTGGTTTGCTATACTGATTTTTTTTTTATCAGTATAAAGGTATATATTTAAGTAAAAAATGAAATTTTGAATTCGGAAGTTTTCTGAATTCCACTTTTTATGTCCCTCAAGGTGGCAAAAACTGATAAAAAATCTAACCTCAATGTGCGCATAATTGGGAATATTACAGAAGTGGATGTATTTTTAGAAATACCTTTAAAACAACAAAGACTTATAATCAAAACACTCTTTTTTCAAAAACAATGTACAATTGGTTTTTATATGGTCAAAAGGGAGGTAAATGTAATTCGGACCATTATTCAGGGGAGGTAACTTTGACCCCTTTATCTCAGAAAAACGCCTGGAAAGATGCTCCAATATTTATACCAAAGACAGGGAATATATTCAACAGTAATATATCTAAAAACTAGCCATTTGGAATTCGGAATTATTTTTGGGGTCAGGTGTCCTCACTAACCTTAAACGTTTCCTAATAAAATCGGATTTCAGGTCAGTGCCAAAATACTGACTACTGGGTTGTTTAATACCCTGGGGGCTAACAGTCAACCAGCAGAGGTATCGGCCTAGTGGTAACAAATAAGAAAATACCGAAGTGACTGTATATTTATCTTCTGCATATAGACATTTGGACAACATATTTTTCTTTAGTGCAGATCAAATAAAAGCATTAGCAAAACAACAAACCAAACATTTGTAAAATCTGATAAAAAAAATTAACTAAAAAGATTCAAATCAAAAACCAAAATGAGTTAAGTAATAGTCCTCAGATTTCAGCAAAATCTTCTAACATTTAGAAACTGCAAGTTTCCTCATAAAATCGGTTTTCGGGTCAGTACCGAAGCACTGGATACTGGGTTGATGGGAACTCTCGAGGAATAACAGTAAATTTATTCAGCTCAAGTTCAAATGCAGATATGAGAATAAAACAACGGCAGTAGAATTCCAAAGCACAAGATTATATAAATCAAAGTCCAGAGGCATATGTATTGAAAAATTTGTTAGGTTACTGAATGGTTATTGTCATTTCTAACCCTGAGACAAAACCAATTAAGAACAATGGTACGTGTTACTTCTCTAACCCTCAAACAGTACCAAGGTAAAAATTTTGAAAAGCTTTTGTAATCACTTTAGTATTCAAACATGGACAAGGACAAACCGGTGACACAATTATCACTGAAAAAGACAAAAAAAATATTCTTATAAAATTTTAGTTTCTTGATAATTGGGTTATTAGATGTGGTTTGTTTCCATTGATTTATCCACTTTTTTACCCTTTTGGGGCCATTTAGGGCTTGCTATATAGTGTGAGGTTCCTCACTGTGTTGAAGACCGTACGGTGACCCCTAGATGCTTTGTTTTGGGCCGTTTTAACTTGGATATGGGATGGTGTCTCCTTGACATTTACCCCATTTCCTTCCTTTTTCATATTTAACAAGACAACACAAAAAACTAAAGCACTGATAGTGTGAACTACCTTAAAATTCGAGAGCGACATCAGGTGGTCCGGATGAGTAAGTATAAATACACCACCCGTCACACTGTCAGTGGGTCAGTCCAGGGTAAAGTCAAAACCGGTAATGTCAAATCCGGGAAGACGTGAATCTGGCTGAAAATGTCAGTTTTCATTTGTGACACTGACATTTCATATCTATCTATGATGTCGTGGTGACGACCATAAAATTTCTGAAGGGACGAAAGTAACAACGGCTGAATATATCCCTGACTCTGCAGTTTTGTGACAGTGTTTTTGCTCTTTCCACAAAGTCACTGTATGTATTGCATGCTCTACAGTAACGAATTAATAGTGAAGAGACATAAGATGTCGAAATGCGCATATGCAGAAAATAAATTTACAGTAAGTTCGGTATTTAGTTATTTGTGAAATATACAATCCATTTGCTAGGGAGGTAGGTATATTGCTGCAGAGAAAGGGAAATTTCACAATTGGAAAGTCAAAATGATCACGTTTGTCATATAATCTAGATTTCAGACGCCCATGTTCGTCAATGTATAACAAAAGGTCAAGGTATGTATATCAGTCGTCTCTTTAATTTCAAGTTCACTGGGGTAGATGCGTTGTAAATATTCTTTAAATCTTGGATTATTGAGAGAAAGTACATCGTGTATATATCTGAATCTGAAATGAAAAGTCTGGGCTAGTTGTTTTTGTTTCTGTTGTATCAGCCCACGTAAAAACCTGGGAATTTATTTTGTTTAAAATGGATGTAGAATTTCTGTCTCTTAGTATTTTTGGCAATACTGTGATGGTGTATCAAATTTATGACTGTTGCATTAGTTTTCGTCAGTTCCCCGCCGGATGTGATCAATGTTGCTCATCAATGTCGTCACAACAAAACACCACAGACGCTAAAGGCAAACCACCCTATAATTTTCTACTCGTGCACTCGATCTGACCCATGATTTTTGTATTGGTTTGTATTGGACTTTGGGTCCGTGTTGTTTATCTGTATGTGTGTCATCATTTTTCTCATTCAATTTGTTTGAATGTGTGTTCGATATTGCCATTGTCCTTGAATTATTTGTTTTTATTATTGTTCTGTTTTCACTTACTACATGCAAAGAAAATCTAATGTCAAGAGGGCGCACAAGCCGAATTTCAACTTCAAATAGTATGTGATTAAGCTAATGCAGACTTTCGAAAGTAACTTTCAAAGACCCAAATATTCTATAAATTTTCTTTCTCCTATCCATAATCCTAAGAATTCAAACAGGTCAAATTTCATGTTTCTGTGTTAATGTCAAATCTCTTGAAAATCATTATGACCTCTACTGTGAACTGATTATAATTCCATTAAATACAGTTTTAAAAATTAATGGCAGCATAGATAAGACTAAAATGTCTTTGAATCAAACATAAACTTCTTTGTTTTCATCGAAAAATAAGTTATATCTACTAATTTCAATTCATTTTCAGTCACTATGACCTTGACCCATGACCTAATTTCTCCAAAATCTACACATTTTTTTTTAAATCACATTGGATAGAGGGAAGGTTTGGGCCCAATAAAACTAGTTTAACCCCGCCGCAGCAGGTTTGCGCCTGTCCTAAGTCAGGAAATTTATTAAGCCTTTGTGTGTCTTGTCTTTTTTCTAGTTAGTTTACTTTATGTCTTTAGAAGTCTAGGGTGTTGTTTATTTCGCTGAACTTGATTACTCTTTATTCAGGGGCCGACTCCGACCTGCCGTTTGGTGTGGGGTATTCTCACCGTTCATTGAAGATCTTATGGTGGCTTTGAGTTGTTATTACTCCCCTTTGGGTCGTGGTTTCTTTGACACATTCCCCGTTTCCCTTCTTTTTTCGAACAGTTCTTCTCCTTCTCAACAATATATCAAAGTGTAAATTAATTTGAATGTAAATGTTTTGAGTTATCGTCCAAAAACCTATTTTTTCTTAAATTTTCAATCTTATTCCAATTATATTGTGATCCTGACCTCTATTCATCTTTATTCAAAATAGGGTTCTTCAACTAATGGTATACCTGAATATATTCAAGTTTGATTTGAATTAAATCTAAACTTTTTGAAATATCATCCAGAAACGAAACCTTTTGGTTTTTTTTTTTAATTTTCAATCTTTTTTTCTATTATTATGACTTTGACCTTTTTATTCACGTCTCCAAAATCAATAGATTTCCCAATCATAATTTCCAACAATATTTCATGGTTTCATTTGAGTTTGATGAAACAGTTTAAGTTATTGTCCAAAAACCAAATTTGTTTGGCAATTTTGAATCTTTCGGGGGCCACTGCGACCTTGACCTTGGACATACTCTCTCAAAAATCAATAGTCTTATTATGCTCCTAGTTCAAAACAACACATTCAAGTTTCATTTTAATTGAATGTTAACTTTGTGACTTACAGTGTCATCCGGTAACAAAATGTTTATATAGACTTTTCAGTTTTTTTCGGTTACTGTGACCATGACCATTGACCTACCTTCTCCAAAATAAACAGGCTTCATCCCCTGCCAGTACCCATCAATATGTGCAGGTTCTATTTCAGTTGGATGTAAATTTTTTTGAATTATCATCCCGAAACCAAAGTTTTTTGAAATTTCAATCTATTTTCGTTCACTTTCGCCTTGACCTTTGACCTTCTTACGGTTTCTCTCTCCTGGTACCCAACACGTTTAGTTTCATTTCAATTGGATGTTAATATTTTGAGTTATGATCCGGGATCCGGAATCCATTTTTTTTTTAATTTTCAATCTATTTTCGGTCACTGTGATTTGAAATTTGACCTACTTTCTCTAAAATGAATAGGGAGCATACCTTTCTAACATATAATAAGATAATTAAGTTTCATATCAGTTTAATGTTTCAAGTTAGCCTCTGGAAACCAAATCTTTTTCTGAATTTTTCAGTCTATTTTCGGTCACTGTGACCTTAGAATTTGACTTTTTAAAATCAAAATGGTTCCTCACCTTATGGTATCCAATGTTATATCCAAGATTCGATTTAATTGGATTTAAAACTTTTAAGTTATCATCCAAAAACAAATGCTTGGCGCCTACATCACAAAACCAATAACCATGTTTAACTTCGTTGCAACTCAGCCAAAAATCACTAAAACAAATTCAACGACTAAAAAGAATTTTGATAATACTCACCCAAAGCTCGTTTTATCCGCATTGAAGAGAAATAAGTTGCCGAAATAAAACTTCGGTATTTTATTGTTGATTCTATTATAAAACTGCAAAAAGCAGTAAGATAGTAGGTGCTATACAATCCTTACGAAAACCATAATATTTGCTACAACCTTTTACGATGTGGTATACCCGTACCTTATCTTCAGCATTAATTATTTGAACTTGAATAATATTTGTTGTGACAAAAAAAATTCGTCATGGGTCTATCAGTCGAAAAGCATAAATAATTTCTTCAATATTTTCTAGAATGAGGGTTTCTTTTATTAGATAAAATATATAATGCGAAAATCGTGGAGCAGTTGGTACATATGACAGTTTGCTTGTGCTTGAGAGCGAAATTGCATTTGTCGATTATTTTAATATTAGATGCGTCCCCATCGCTTCAAAGAATTTTTGTTCTATGTAATAAAGGAACATTCTTAGTGACAGATAGTTTGAAAGTCTGTATTGCATTTACAAATATGTAGCAAAGTTGTGAAACATTCTTATTTTTTTTTTTATACGCCTACCTACTAAGTTTAACCGTACAACTAATCCGTTAGTCTGACAATAAAATAAATTTAAATTAAACCGTACAACATCTAGCATCAAATTTTTCAAGGTTCTATAATTGTCCTTATCGTACTTGTCAACCTTGTTTGATATAAAGCACTGGGAATCCCACATATGGTGTATCACTGCAGTTAGAGTGCTAGAAGTCTTATCAATACATTGAAAAAAGTGCCTATTTCGGTCATTGTTCTAACAATTACTCTTGTCTTACAATCTTTGTCCAGTATAATAGGGTACAGGTATTTTTCGCAAAAAACTAGAATTCAGAAAAACATACTGATGGACAATTTTTTAAAAAAATGACAGGATATGGAATAAATGCACATTCAATGTAAAACAAAATTTCTACAAATACATGGTAAAACCAAGCAACTGAACAACGCTTTTATTGTTGTTCTTTATCTTGAAGTAACTAGGAAGCCTTCAACAATGAACTTTGCTTATACCTAAGAGTAAATTATAGACGACCCTTAGCACCGTTTTGACCGGAATTCATTGCTAGTTGTCGAACAATGCTACTTTCATGTCTTATTATTACTCTGTATATTTCGAATTGTCAACAAACATAAATTAAACTGACAGATAAGTGTTGCAAGCAGCTCTCTATATAAATGATTGTATATATCAAAATGTTTATATTTTTATGTGTACTGAAGAGACATAAGTTTTCGATATGGCCATATACAGAAACTAAATTTACAGTAAGTTCGGTTGATTGATTGATTAGTTAGAGTTTAACTTCCAGTGAGCAATATTTCAGCGATATCTAGAAGAGAAGAAGTTAATCAGTTCAAAAAATGTAAATAAAAGAAGAAAGAAATAAAGGTGGAAGGGACAGTCGGAGGAACGAGCTTTGAATGCCAACAGAAAAAGGGGGAACAGGGTAAGGCATGGAATTAAGTTGTATACGACATTTAGCGCGTCTACTCTCCTTAAAGACATATACAAGGGTTCATTATATTACATGGAGCGTAGCTTGTCCCCAGACAGTTTCGTTGAAATCCAACAAAGTTGAAATATTGGCGTATATTGGCGGCCATTTTGAAAATTTTAAACGCAATGCATATAATTTCAGATGGTTGTTCACTTTTGTGTAAAGTTTGAAATGTTTCCATTTAGCCATTTCAAAATACTCGGAAAAAATTTATTGCAAGACGAGGAAAAAGAAATACTAATTTTGGTAGATGTCCTTGGTACTGGATTTGGCTTCCTATTTCGATTTATTTGGTAATGAGTACTTCTTTTATTACAACTTTTGGATTATGGCTTTCCAATTATTTGATTTTAATGCTGTTGATGAGAGGTTACTCCTTGACACACGTGTACAGCATAACGGAATTTACTGGTTTTTTATACAACTTCGGTATTTTTTTGTATTTGCAATTGCAAGCAATATCCGATGTCACCCCAGACAACTAATTCGATGATTCCATCTTGTTCGCAGCGTGGAAATCTACCTAGAAATCAATTTTCATTGAATTCCGTCAACGTTGAAATTTTGGAATTGCCGGCCATTTCTAAAATTTTAAACGCACAGCATACAACTTCAGATTGTGGTCCCACCTTGTGCAAAGTTTGAAATCATTCCATCCAGCCATTACAAAATTATCGCTCGGACACGAATTATTGGGAGAAGAGGAAAAAAGAAGAATAACTAGATTTGTAATTGCAAGCAATAGTCGATGTCACCCCCAGACACTTATTCGATGATTCCGTGTTGTTTGCAGCGTTAAAATCTACTTAGAAATCAATTTTCGTCGAATTCCGACAATGTTGAAATTTTGGCGGCCATCTTGGAAATGGCGGCCATTTTGAAATTCTCAACACACTGTATACAACTTCAGATGGTGATCCAACTTTGTACCAAGTTTGAAATCATTTGGTCCAGCCATTTCAAAATAATTGCTCGGACAAGAATTATTGAGAGAATAAGAAAAATAACTAGATTTGCAATTGCAAGCAATAGCCGATGTCACCCCAGAGTCCCTATTCGATGATTCCACCTCGTTCGCAACCTCAAAATCTACCTAGAAATCAATTTTCGTTGAAATCGGACAAAGTCGAACTGTTGACCTATTTGGGCAGCTATCTTGGAAATGGCGGCCATTTTGAATTTTTTGTTTCATTGATTCCTTCCTCTCATCTTGTGAACATTTATACAAAATATGACCTAATTCCTATAAGCAGTTCCTGAGATATAGAATCCCCAATTTTTCAACGTAAATTGGCGACCATCTTTGAAATGGCAGCCATTTTGAAAAAAAAAATTTATGGAAAGCATAACTTCTTACGCTGATCTAACTGCATACCAAGTTTCATTTGATTACATCAAGCCATCTCAAAATAATCGATCGGACAAAGAATCCAAAGAATAATAATAATCAGAAGAAACGTAAAATAACAACATATCACCCCGACTACGTCTGGGGTGACATAATAATAATACGAAGGAACGTAGAATAACATGTCACCCTGACAAAGTCTGGGGTTACATAAAAAGAATAACAGACTTCATAATAATCAGAAGAAACGTAAAATAATAACATGTCAACCCGACAACGTGGGGTGACATAATTATAATTCTAGGCAATTGAAAAAATGAGGTTGCGGGGACAATTTGAATAGGCAAAATATTGAATCAAATTGTATGTTGTACCTAAAATGAATAACAAGAAAAATATCATACGAATATAAGGAAGACATGCTATAAGAACAAAAAAGCTATTCAGTCTCGATATGCGTGGAATTAGTATGTACATTTGTAAATTGGCAGGTGGATATTTTGCTTTGATGAGTCATTTCACCAAAATACCAATGACATAGCCAAATCTACAACATTTCACCATTTTTTTCGGTAATTGCATAGACAAACTGATTTGAAATGTACTACATGTATTATACGGCATATGAGGTCAATATATTAGATTTTCTGTTAATTTAGTGATTGCATGTATACGTTTTTATCTCTAAAATGACGCTAACTATGGAAAAGAATTAGGTAAATGTCAGGGAGACAACATCGTACAAATGTTATGATCACAAGGACAACTATGGACACAATTGTGAAGAGCTGACAGTGTAAAAGTATCTATTAACTAATTATTGTCATACTTTTTTAGTAAGAGCATCTGGCGCAGAATTGTCATAAAAATGCTATTTTGAAGCATAGGCGCCACGACTTCAATTAAATATCCATTTTTCGTTTCATAGTTAACCCATTGTCAACTGAATTAAGTACAACATTTGAAACTTTAATGAAAAATGTGGATGTTACCTTGTAACAGAATATAAGCTCCACCATAAGATTTGTTCCAATGGAAAAAATATTACATAAAATTTGTTCCACTAGAACAAATATTATTATATTTTTTCCTAACGGAATAAATTTTATATAATATTTGTTCCAAAATGAATAAATATTATGTCAATGTTTATAATATTTGTTCCAGGTGGAACAAATATATGTTTACAGCTTTACCTACAATACACTCTTTATTCGAGGAAAAAAATGACAATTATTTTACGCTTTGTCATAAAGAATAACCAACAACACGTAATTTCTTCCACATCAATAAGGCCTTCCATTTCTTGTACAAAACAGGTCCAGTGGTCTTTGTTGGAGCTATTTTTTTTATTTGTTTTCTGTCAGTTCTTTTGTGTTTTTGATTTTTTTGTATATTTTTATAGTAATGTTCACTAAAGAGACACAAGTTGTCGAAGTGGCAACAGCAGAAATGGATTCCCCTGGGGACAGGCTGTGAGTTTCTAAAGGAGGTATCATCAGCCTAGTCTTAAAGTTATCATATAAGGCTTGTTTAGGGTAAGCTGGGATATGGGGTATTTATTGCTTTTAACAATGGCAAATGGGATATTTGAGACTACGCTTATAGTGATAATGGGATACGGAATATTTCAATAGTTATTATCATCAATTTTTAATGGGATACTTTAATACAGACTTACCAGCATATTAGATATTGCGGCCCCTTCTCTTTTATGCTGTCCGAGAAATTAATCACAAAAAGTTAGAATTTTTATCACCTTCCTTGAGCAATGCCGTGGCATTAACTTATTTTGGTGATACTTATTGGTCCTTTATGTTATATGTTCTGTTTCGGAACATGTGTTCTAGTTTTTTCGTTACCTTTTTCTTATTTATTTTTTATGAATTCTTATCTGAACCGAAGACATATTACATTTTCAAGTGTCCATTGACATGACTAAAGTTAATATACTTTGTTGTTGTTTTCATTATTGTTGCGTTTTTTTTTTTTTTGTGTTTTTTTTTCTTCTTTTTTTTGCTCCAATAAATTTACTCAAATGTCATTGCTGCACATAAGGCTGACGAAAACTTGCAGGAACAAAATATAAATCAAATTATGTCCTGTACATAAAATGTACAACATGAAAAAATATCATTCGAAGATAATGAAGGCATGCTATAACACAAAAAAATCAAACCCGATGGGTGTCGCTTTATTTTGTACTTTTGTTAAATGGCAAGGAGACATTTTGCTTCAATAAAACATTTCACAAAAAGGCAAATATAAAAGAAAAAGCTTAACAATAGATATTACAGGAATGGTATTGAAAAAATCTAATATTAGTTATTATTGTCATACTATTTTAGTTCGAACATTTACAGAATTGCCATCAAGACAAACTTTTGGTGTTTTGAAGCTTCACGGCAGATATCAAATATAAAGTAAATCTAATGTGAATTCTATATATATGTATATATATAAAAGCAAACTGTAGTGAAAAGTATGGATGTTAATTACTTATGCTCCTTATTCTAGAAAATATGGGGGAATTTCCGCTCTTGTATGCGACAGCTTTCACAGTGGTATTTATTGAGGAACAAAAATAAAACATTTTGTTTCTTAGTTTTACCATGTATTTATAGAGACGTTGTCTCATTGGCATTTACCCCATATCCCTTCATTGTGAAGTGTAAGGCACTTTTGTTATTTGTTCTCTGTTAACTCTTTCGTAAGTTGTCATTGGTTTCCTTATCTCCACTAAGAGACTGTAGTTGTTGAAATCATTTTTTTCTCTACTTAATATTTTTATAGTTGTGTCCACTGAAGAGACGTACTTTGTAAAAGAGGTCAACAACAGAAATAAAATTTACTGCAATTTTGTTATTTTGAACTTTATCACCACAGAGTCGATGCCTTTTGGGGCAGGCTGTATGTTGCCGAAGAGGGGTGTCATCAGCCCAGTCAAGTAATCATATGAGGCTTGAATAGGGTAAGCTGGGATTTGAGGTATTTATGACTTTAAAATGGGATATGGAATATTTCAGACAAAGCTTAGAGGGATAATAGACATTTCAACTACAAGATATGGGATATTTTCAATAATCATTGGGATATCTTTAATTTTCAAAGATATATTTAAGTCCAGATTCAATGGAATGTCGGAATTTGGAACCCCCTTCCTAAAAAAAACCTCTCCTATGCCGTTCCTAAAAATTCCTCAAAATAGAATAAGATTTCTGAGAAGATCCCTCTTGCAAAGCTCTGACCTAAACTCTCCCTGGTGCTACTTTTACACCGTTTTGGTTATTTGTTTGCTTGTTTTTATTTATATATTTTTGCCTACGCATGTGTTCCTCTTTCTTTTTACCTTCCATTTTTATAATTTTTTATTTCCAATGAAAACATAAGTTTTTTGAAATTGCCCTCTGCAGAAAAAAGTTAAGTTCTTTCTTTATGATGTTTTTCCGCATTAATTGCTTGGGATTAAATTACCTAATTATTCTTCATTGCTTTACATAAGGTTGAAAATTGGGTGTTACAGAAAGGATTTGAATGACCAGAAAATAAAAATAAATGTTTGCCAAACAGGAAATGTACAACAAAATGTACTATAAAAGCAGAGGAAGACTGGTATAAGAGCAAAACAAAATCCTGATGTTCCAAAATATGTGCTTTGCTGAACGGGCAAGTAGCCATTTTGTTTTGAAAAAATTTAGAAAAGTACAAAAAAAAAGAACAGACAAACAAGCTTTACACCCAAAAGTGGACTGATTCAGAAATTCAACTTCCGTCCTCGTAAATGACGTTGCGCAAGCTCAGCGTACTCGCAAAATACGTTTGGACCAATCAAGAACGTTCAGAACAATGACAATCCCATAATGCCGTTGCATTTCTGAATCTGTCCGTTCAGCTTCTGGTCATTCTATAAATCAAAAAAAAGTGAATGGAAATGTACTGCTATTCTTTATTCAAGGTTAGCTACAAGTTTTTCTTTTGACACTGTCTCGAAAATTGTACATGTTTGTTACAACAAATGCTCTTAAGAGGACATATCCACTGACGTAAATATTATTTCTGAACAAGAAGATAACAATGGAGACAAAACAACAGGAACCATCATTAAATGTAATGAGCTTACAGTGTGAAAGTTTGAAAAGTCATACTTGTTTAGTATGAACATCTGCTGCAGAATTTCCATGAAAACAAATTTCACGTGTTTTGAGGTATCATGGCTGAAATCAAATTTACTTCTCACACAGACTTTTGTTATTTGCACTAATTAAAATATTAGATTCAACACATTCAAAATAACACTTTTGGGAAAAGTATAGGTGTTTTTACGCTTTATTCTAAAACGCATTGAAAATTTTTCGATTCGTTGCCGATGTAACAAAAATTAGCCATGAAAATATTTTGCCTTGGTAAATTATTAATGGTCATTGAAAGTGGAGATAATTTTCATAAGCATATCAATAGCCTCTTTTGATATTAAAATTATCTCCATTTTGAACATGTTTAATTAGATTTTCATTGGACACGGCTGGGAAACTCGATGTTCTCAACCAAAAAACCGGCGTCCGGAAATCTGTGATTTACACTTAATAAGTGCAGTTCGAGAAATCAAAGAATGTCACTCCATATAAATTTATGAAATAAGTGTTAATCAATCAAAAACCCTTTTCTTTTTTTCGAATAACAATGGTAAATTAGTTTTTTTTTCCTTTATGTATGGATTTTAGAATTGCCCGAAGCGGCTGACAACAACAAACACGATTTCTGTCTTAAAAGGCAGACTTTTATATATAGTTTTTGTTATCTTTTAAAACTTTGACCAGTTTTACATGGAGTGACATTCCCCGATTCATATGGCAAAATGAGGGTTACTTTTTTTATGCAAATTTATGAATATTCATAGGCAGTTATACTACGTGACCATATAGAAGTGCCTGAATCCACTTTTTCAATTACCAGCGTTATACGGATAATATTATCTTTTTCACCGTATTCGACTCTAATTTTACCTGCACAAATAAAGTTTACGGTGCGAATTTCATGAAATAAATGTGAAATGTGTGTAAATGTTGACAAAATTGGGACAGTTTCATAAGGTCCTCATCAAAAACATGCATTTTTTACATTCATGGGAACCTTTATTTCATTTCTGTTGATGTAAGTAGGTATATCACTGAATTATTATTGTTAAACACTTGCATATTCTTTCATGACAAGTTGTTTACATCTTGAGATTACTTGACAATTTCAATTTCAAATCACAGAAAATCGACATCTTGCAATATCTTGACAAAGACAATACTACGCAATTCGCTTCAAATATTATTTCCTTCTGGGAACCTTGAATTTTTAAGATATTTTATTCATTTGAATATGTGGTGAAGGAGGGAAACGTAAACTGTACATTTTATTCATGTAAAACTGACATTTTTATAAAATGTCCGGGCCCTTCATGAAAATGTTTCATTTTTTTCACAATGTATTTGATATTTTGACGCCATTTTGTCTAAAAATGGCGATATATGCAAATGAGCAAAACGATCAGATTTTGCCATATGTTTTAAAAACAGGGTCTGTCAATTTGTATTAATTAACTTCCTGGTAGTAAAATTCAGTTTCCCAGCCGTGTGGGAGATACAGACAAGTGTTTCTCATTCAAAATTGATCAGTTAGAGCCATCCATTTAAAAATGGCCTTGATTGACCCTTTTCTTTCTTTTAAGATACCAGGTACTCCACTGAGTCGGATATTACAAACAATTGATCAAACACCTAGGTCTTACAAATTTCCTCAGTTTCATTTTCAGCAGAAAGAATTATTGTTAAATATAAATCTCTGCTTAGATTGTTATTTTATTCTCATCAAGATTATCTCCATTTTCTTAAAATAGCGAAAATCCAGGGAAAGAAGGGGTTGCTATAAGGCCGTTTTTGGCCCATAAAATATCTGACTATTACATATGAGTTTCTGAACTGCGCTATATGTAAAGGGATATGAAATCAGTATCACGTGACTTAATCACGTGACAATCATGTTCCATATGGTGGTCAAATTTGGAAAATTTAACACCTCGAAACTACTAACGCGTTCAACATAAATTTAAATACAAATTTCTACTGATGTTTGAGTTTAAAATTGTTAACAGACAATAAAATGTTCATATTTATCTAAAATGAGAACAAAAACGACAGAATTTTCCTTGAGATTTATGATATGTGGACCGATGTTTGCAAGTTACAAATCATTGAAGTAAAATACATTTTAAGAACGCTAGCTGATCCCGTAAGTACGACATAAGAAAGTTTCCTTAGTTAAAGAAGAAATCGTCTAAGTGTTTGGACACAATACAGTTGTGGACACAGTGCAAATGTGGACACAACACAAATATGGACACAATCATATAATCATCATGAAATAAACATATTGTAATATTGATATGTGTCAAAATATATTCCACAATATGGAATGACAGTACAAGTCTTGAGACTAAATTTCAAGATTGTAGCATTTACCACTGCAGAGAAAAGTTTGACGAAAGATCAAGGGTCACCAAGATTGATATACGACCTTTTGACAGGAGCCGATCAATCTGCATGCCAAATACAAACGCCCGTCTCAAAAGACATAAAGATATACCTGTACAAGACTTTGTCATGCGGAAAGCAGTAATCTGACCTTGAGTACACAATTCAAGGCCAAGGGTCAGGAACCACGGTACATGGTTCATGCCCTTCGTATTAAAAATCACTAGAATACCTCATAAGATGAAGTAATAGTCTGGACACGACTTTTCATTAGGAAAGCAATAATTTGACGTTGACGACAAAGGTCAAAATCAAAGCTCACCAATACCGTTCAGTACACATCGTCTTGAAGTGATATATCTGCATACAAAATATCAAAACCCCATCTCAAAAGACAAAAAAGTTATAGTCCGGACACAACTTGTCATTTTGAAAGCAATAGTCTGACCTTGAAGAAAAAGGTCAAGGTCAAAGGACACTATTCATGGTTCATGATGCATTGTCTTGAAGTGATCTATCTACATGCAAAATATCAAAATCCTATCTCAAAAGACAAAAAAGCTTTAGCTCAGACACAACTAGTCATCAGAAAAGCAATAATCTTACCTTGAAGACAAATGTCAAGGTAAAAAAAAGGTCATAAATCCTGGTTCATGACACATTGTCTTGAAGTGATCTGTCTACATGCAAACTATCAAGTCTTTCTCAAAACTAGAAAAATATTTAGCCCGGACATGGCTTGTCACTAAAAAAGCAATATTCTGACCTTAAAGACTAAGGTCAAGGTCAAAGGTCACCATTCATGGTTCATGACACATTGTCTTGATGGTTTGCTTGAGACCATCAAGATGCCCAGGCGTGAAGGATGAGCCAAAAAATATTTTAGCTGGAGTTTTACAATATGTATATAAAAAAGACGCATAATGTAATCAATAAAACAACGTCAAGAGAAAACACAAGGACAAGGGAAGTGATGATTACAAAAAACAAAGACCATAGACATGACAAAAACGGGAAACAATCACAAGACACTAAGACCTGAGGCACTCCTAGTGCGAAGTCACACTATCAGTGAGGCATATATTGTTTTGAAATATCTGTTTGGTAGATGATTGATTTAGGTAATTTTCAAACCCTTACACCAAACAAATTAAAATCACTCATTCTGTTACTTCTCTTAACAGTACCAAGGTAAAGTTTTGAAAAGTTTTTCCAAATCTCTATAGTATTCAAAAATTTTACAAGGACAAATCGGTAGCACAAACATCACTTACGTGGACAAAACTTTTAAAGTATATATATAATATACTAGACAACAACAAAAAAAGCACTTACAGTATGAACTCCCATAAAAACCGCGAGTAATATCGGGTATTGTGGATGGGTAGGCATGTCCTGCTCCGCTAGCGGCACCTGTAATACATGCACTATCAGTGAGTCAATCCGGGGTCGAGTAAAAATCGTTATGTCTAATCCGCGAAGACGTGAAATCTAGCTGAAAATGTCCGTTTTCATTTGGGACACAGACACGTCATATCTTTCAATTATGTCACGGTGACGGCCACAGAATAAGGAGGGATCAAAGCAACATAGGCTGAACAAATCCCTGACTCAGCAGCTTTTCTGACAGTGTTTTTCCCTAGTCAAAAAATCACTGTGTAAACTATATACTTGACAGTAACGAATCAAATGGGAAATATACACTCCATAGACTGGGGAGGTTGGTATATAGCTACTTAGAAAGGGAAAGTTCATAATTGGAAAGTTAAAATCATCACGTTTTTCATATACCTTAGATTTCAACCGTTTATCCTCATCAATGTATTTCAAAAGATCTTAGTACGAAGCTGAAGTAGGTGTACCGGTAGTCTCTACTCAATGGGAAAGATCTGGTGAAAATATTCCTTGAATTGTGGATTATTAAGGTGGCTCACTCATCACATTTTTGAATTTGTGTCAGATTTCGGAACTCATGTGATTTTCTCCAGTTTAATGGCTTTAAAAATTTTGCACACTGATCCCAACTTTTTAGTTCACGAATATCTTCTGTAGGTCAAATTAAGACACCTGACATGTTTTCATAAAATCCTTGATATGACGTTTTAGCTTTTAGACAAAAATAGTCCTAATGTAAAACTAAGGAAAAAATCCAGAGAAATCCATTTCCCGCTATTTTTGTCAATGTCTTCTATCTCCGTTAAAAGCACACGGACCTATATATTTCATTTTACCACTTCATTTAGTCTACAATGTTTAAAATTGAAATAGGTTTTAAGAAATCCTTGATTTAAACAATATCAGGAGTGAGCCTTCTTAAGAGTAAGTACATACGCGGCACAATATTGTGAAAACACTTGTCATCGTAAATGAAGTAAGTCAAGTTAAGGTAAACTGTTCTCGAGACACCTTTCTTTTAAACCTACTGTCATTGATTACAATTGTAAACTAATCGGTACGATTCCTTCAAGAATGGGAAGTAACATGCAGTCAGAGCATTTAATGAAAGTCGCCTGACTCTTCATTTTGACAGTGCAAAAAAAAACAGACTCTCATTTCTATTTCACCTGATTTGAGATGTTCCGGGGGTTGGAACCACCCTTTTTTTCGGACAATCATGTACTGATGCTTTACTAAGAAATACCCCAAAAAAATTTCCCGCCTAGTTCCGCTCGGCAAAATTTCCTTTCAATTCTATATTGGAAGTTGACCCCCTCTTTTCAAATTCCCTGGATGCGCGCCTGTGTACAAAAATGTTTATTACGTGCCTGATGATCACTTCATTCAATTTTTCAGAGTTTTGTTAATCCCAGGCGTGTCATACTGTTTGAATATCTTATCACACTTAAAAAGTGAAGATATATCGTTTGATGTGCGCGTGTTAACCAAATGGTGTACTGACAACATGTCATCTCTTCAAACAAAAGCCTAATTTGTTTGTATCACTCTCGGCCAAGTGCGAATCGATGAGATCATTATTATAGTCGTAACAATAGATGTGATTCCGATAGAGAAATTATTACTGTAATGAAATCAATAAATGTTTATTACAGTAATAATGATTTTTTTCAACAATCGCATATATGCTTGACTTTAATAATGATCTCGTCGATTTGCACATGGCCGATAGTGAGTATGTTAGAACGTCTTTTTGTGCAAGCTGTCATGCGCAGAGCGAGTCAGTTACTTATCTTGAAAGGCAAAAAAATGTTTTATATCAAGATATAGCATGTTTATATTGATCTATTTCATGAGTTGTTGTTTCATAAGCATTTACCCATCCTATATTTAGTATGAATCCTTCCATCTGTTTTTTGTATTTGTTTTGTTAATCTCATAGGAGTTTCGAGTCCGTGCATATTTCCATGTTTATCGCTAAATACTTTGAATTAACAAATTAAAGGATATGGACTGATTGATTGATATGGGATTTAACGTCACTTTCAACAGTATTTCAGCTATCTCATGACGGGCAGTTTTAGTGGTGGAGGAAGCCGGAGTGCACGGAGAGAACCACCGACCTTGGGCAGGTAACTGACATACCTTATCACTTACGATTGCAAGTCGAGTGCACCCTTTTTTGTAATGTACGACGTCGGGCTCGAACTAACACCGCAGTGGTGATAGACTGCGGTGGTTGTATAGATAGTAGAACTACCTTAACCACTCGGTCACCGGGGCCCCTAAAAGGATTAAATATACATGGGACAAATCCCTTATAAATATATGGTAAGGTTAAGCGTATGGAACAACGCTTAAATTGTTGTTCTTCATCTTAAAGTCACCATGAGGCCTTCATATCACACCCTTTAT
This sequence comes from Modiolus philippinarum, assembly GCA_002080025.1. Classification (NCBI taxonomy): domain Eukaryota; kingdom Metazoa; phylum Mollusca; class Bivalvia; order Mytilida; family Modiolidae; genus Modiolus; species Modiolus philippinarum. The sequence continues at coordinate 73,056 of MJUU01022826.1, forward strand.
CAGCCCCAGGTCGTTAAATCAACCCGAGAGCCGTCAGGCTCAAGGGATGATTTAATGGCCAAGGGCTGATGAAGGATGTGATGTAATGATATTTTTATCATATACTTCAATTGTAAAAGAATTTTCAGCTGGAAAATTATATTCATACATATAAAATGCAGTATGAGTATTTTGTTATTATATTCCATTTGATAATGGTGAATCGTCAGTATGTGCGTACTTAGCAACAAGTGACCCAAAAATGTAGAATATAAAGTGGTACTCTTAAAGGATGGTCACTCCTCATGTTTTTGAAACTGTCTCGGACTTTCGGAATTCTCTTATTTTATCCATCATGATGCATTAAAAAATTCTGCACACTGACCCCCACTTTTCCCTTCAAAATATGATAGTGTACATCTTAAATAGACTTCTGAAAAAATTCGATGAAATTCTTGATATTCCTTCATTGCATTTCAAAGATTGATTGCCTGAATGCAAAGTCAGTGAAAAGTCTAGAGAAGTTTGGTTTCCCTCCAAAATTTCAGGCGTTTAAATCTCCAATATGGCCACATTGACCTATCAATAGTTTTTGCTTAAAATGATGTATTATCCATATTCTAATAATTAGAAATGTTAATTTTAAATCCTTGATATAAAAAACTTAAGGAGTGACTATCCTTAAATATTCAGCATTCCTTAATCAAACCTCGCTGTCTAAAAAGTCCTATATTCTCCACCAACGAAGCACTGGTACCCTATAACAATATGTAAACAAACTTGGAGAAAACATTTCATCATTTACTGATGAATCAAAATTATTCTTATATAGCAAACTTAAATAAAATATAGGTTTTGAAGAATATTTATGAGAACTGTCATTTAAAAATAGACAAATTTTAACAAAATTTTGTTTAAGCGACCATAGTCTGCAAATTGAAACTGGTTGTTACAAAAATATTCCTCGTGAACAGCTAGAGATCAGGCGGGGAAGCAGTTAAAAAAAATTGTCTCCCCTGTAAATCAACAAGACGTGTGATGACACAGCCACGGTAAAAAAAAAGAATCAAATTTCTAATATTTGCGGTATTTCTTTTTACATTTCACTTACTATGTGTCTTATGCTGCAACAATCACATTTTTGTACAGATATATGAGAAATATACAAATGTCGTTGTTTAATTAATAAAACATTGTTTTAAAACCAACTCTATCTGATGGTCAAAACTGTGTGATAACAAGGACTTATGATGATACGTCCTTGGTGATAATAAAGAAAAAAATCTAGCCACCCACAAAGGGCATGGGCGGAAACAAAATTTAGGAGCATTATTAAATATATAATTATGCATCGCATAAACCATATATGAAATTGATGCATTATATATATATATATATATATATATTCTACAAAATATTAAAAACACAATATTTCGAGATTTTTTATATGTTTCCATAACCAATTAGCCTGATTCAAAATTGAAGAATTTAACTTGAGAGGACAATTTCGTCATAAACAAAAAAANAAAAAAAAAAAAAAAAAAAAAAAAAAAAAAAACAGCTCATAGTGTTTTAAGTTCCATAAAATTATGTGAAAACCGGCACGTAATGAATATAAAATGCTGGCGTATTTCAGTATTAAATTAGCATACAGTGGTCTTCCCTTAAATCAGCTCCTCTAAAACCCGAATTCCTGTAAACCGAACAATTGGATTTGGTCAGGATTTTTTACCTAAATGTATATGTTATAATTTCCTCCGGTCCCTGCGAATTGTAGCCGTATATATCGGTTCCAAAATTATATTTTTATGTAAATATTCAACTCTTAAAACTCTGACATCTTTCTGTTGACAATGAAACACATCTGTCGCCATCTACACAGAAAAATAAGTGCATTTAAATAGATTACTACCAGTCCTGACATGCAAGAAAACATACTTGAAATATTAACTCATAGTCTAAACTGATTTTGAAATTCAAATATCAGTATTCGGATTGAAAAACGGAACATCCAGAAACTGATACCTCTTAAAAACGGCCGATTTCTTTGATCCCGAGAGAGACAGGTTTATAGAGGTTCCATTGTATTAACTAATGTTTTTAATTAAAGCAACTTTTATTGTAAAACATTTTTTATATTAACATATATAGAAGAAGCATATGTATCTTCCGTCCTCTGTTCTCATGACTTCAACTGATACACCATAATCATGTATCACCCCTTTTACCTGTGAATCTAATAGTCGTAAGCAAATTTTAGATCCTGTGCTTGTCCGATTTTAGCATTAGAATCTAAAATTTACTTACGACTCTCGGCTGACAAAATATGTTTGTAGCCTTCAATTATACTATCTAATAATAAGTTTCGTCTGTTTTTGAAAATAATTTTTGTGATCTGCAGTTATCAATTTTTATTTGAAAACTACTTTACCATTTTATTTTTGTGCATTGGTATAGTTCACGTAGAATGTCCAAGTAGTTGACCGAACGCAAAAATTGGTATTGGGTATTTTCGGATAATTGGCGGATCTAATTTAAGTTTTTTTAAGGATGTTCATTATATTTGTTAGGACATCGATCATACATCATTTTAAGCAAAAAATATTGATAGATCAGTGGGCTCGTTTTTGAGATATAAGTGTCTGAAATTTTGGCGGGAAACCGAACTCCTCTAGATTTTTCATTTACTTTACATTTAGGCAATCAACCTATGAAATACAATGAAGATACATTCAGAATTTCATCAAATTTTGTCAAAAGTTTATTCAAGATGTATACAGACATATATTTTGAAAAGAAAAGTGAAGGTCAGTGTGCAAAATTTTCTAATGCATCATAATGGATAAAATATGAGAATTCCGAAAGTCATAGACAGTTTCAAATACTTGAGGAATCACCATCCTTAAAAGTCGGTGAATACAATAATAAAACATAAGCTCTGTAATGCTTAATAAGTAAAGACACAAAAAGCACTTTTATAGTTTTATACTGCATACATATTCAGACATGCAAATAAAAAGACTACATATGAAAAAGAAAGGAAATGGGGTAAATGTCAAGGAGACGACATCCCATATCCAGGTTAAAACGACCCAAAACAAAGCATCTAGGGGTCACCGTACGGTCTTCAACACAGTGAGGAACCTCACACCATATAGCAAGCCCTAAATTGCCCCAAAAGGGTAAAAAAGGTGGATAAATCAATGGAAACAAACCACATCCAATAATCCAAATATCAAGAAACTAAAATTATATAAGAAGACACGGAAAAGTCAATCACCAACATATTCCTGACTTGGGACAGGCGCAAAAATTGCGGTGGGGTTAAACTCGTTTTCTTGGATCCAAACCCTCCCCCTATGTCTGTTGAATGGCTAAAAAATAAATACACAAAAAGACTCACAGTAAAATCAAACTAGAAAAAAGTCAAACTTATCGAGACGAGTACCCTTATAATTATGTACATAAAACATGAAGACAATACACACAGGTACTGTCCGGACAAATGCTCGCAGTTACTGACAGCTAGCTAAGGACATAATTTCCGTTGACTATGATATCAAGCCTTCTTACATATGAAATACGTTAAGACAATTTACTAAGCTGATTTACGATTCATTTTAGTGCATTTCATTTTTGAGAACAAATAAAGGGATTGGAGTAAATGTACATGGGACAAAATCCCTATAAATAAATAAATGGTAAGATCAAGCAAATGGAACAACGCTTTCATTGTTGTTAACCACGAGGCCTTTAACAAAGAGCAAACACTCTCACCTCATAGTAAGTTAAAGACAGCTCCTAGTACCGGTTAAAGCTGAAGAGAAGCCTTTTTACAAATATTTGAGGCATGACTATTGACATTCAGTTTAAAATAAAAGTTGCTCCTAATACTTAACTTCGTCTTCACATTCAATATCATGACCAGTTAGATTAAATGTCAGATTCCTGTCATGTGCTCTCTTACCCAATGATATTGCCTGGAATTTGTCCCGGGTTTGATTGGACATGGTTATCTGAGAACAATTGGATTAAAATGTTACTCTCACTTTCCTGAGTATTGATTAAATCATCTGTGTCATTCCTGCAGAGTATTGTTGTCAGCGTAATTATATCAGATGACTTCGACTGTACAAATATTCCAAATTTCACAGCTCATTCACGATTGTCGTGCCTGTAGTTTGTACAGCGATTTTGTTATATTTAGCCATTGTCGAAATACGGATCTTTCCGGTTATCCGATACAATTCTCTTTTTTATAATAAAAGTTCCCGGATGGAGGGTAGTCCTCATAATGAACGAATGTGTTAAACTGACGGGAATGCAGTCTGGTACCAGCTTCTCTCCTTGTTTAAGTCATAAAACACAAAAGAGCTGCTATCTCGAATGTTCCGTATTGTCACTACAGAAGTTTCACGACGGTCGCTATTATTTGACATAAGGTTAGTGAGGACAGCTGTCACGTGATTAAACCATAAAAATGGCGGGAAAAAATTATAAATGTTCAGAATGGAATGAAATTTGACAGGAATGTTACTGAGCAAGTGTAGAAACGAACTTTGGTTTAAAAAACATCAAAATGGCGACCGTTGCTATGGAAACAGAAAATGGCGGGAAATTTTCAAATTGCTCAAAATGACTGAAATTTGACAGGAAGGTTACTAAGCATGTGTACATACGAGTTTTGGTATTCAAAATATCAAAATGGCGACCGTTGCCATGGAAACAGCAAAATGGCGGGAAAAATTGAAATTCCCTCGTATATGATGAAAAATGGAAATTATCATGAAACAATGTAAGAAAAAGGAAAATAATAATAAATCAACACAGTAGAAGTGCTGAAAAGGGGGAAATAACTTTGATAAAAATTAAATAAAATAGAGAGATAGTAGTGAAAAAAGTAAATTATATACACAAAGGGATAAGAAAAGTGGAAAAAATGATAGAATAAAACTTGAAAATTGTGGGAAGAGAGAATTCACCCTAGGACAACAATAGCAGTCTCCCCCTTCTAAACAATCAACGCAGACGTAATAGAAATACTGCCAGAACAAGTCACTGCTGATTTTCGTTTTAAAAAGATCACTCCCTAGAAGTTTGGAACAAGAAAAATATGAGAAATATCAACTCATTCATTTAGTCAACGCCATCTGAAATATATCTTTATACAGCATAATAGGTCATTCCGGTCAAAACGGTGACCAATTGGAAATACAAACTACTTCAAGTCCTGCATGCGCGCTCCTTTATCTCTGTATAGGACTCCTGTGGGGTCACGTGTCGAACTATCATACAATATATGACAAAATTTGAATTTGTAGATGAATTTTTTGTATTTATGATTAACAGTATGCAAGAAAGTATCCACTTCCGGTTTGACATATGTAACCTACAACTTCCTGTTCTAATCAAGTGAAGACTGACTATTTTAGTTTCATTTGTGCTACAAGTACAACCGGTGATATCACTTCCGGTTTTTGTTCTATCGACGGCAAAATTTTTTGAGGGGAGGAGGGCAATGTTGTCAACTTTGAATGCTTGTAGGTCTCTTAAAAACCTGGTTTGCTATACTGATTTTTTTTTATATTTTGAAGATATCGTATAAAGGTATATATTTAAGTAAAAAAATGAAATTTTGAATTCGGAAGTTTTTCTGAATTTCACTTTTTATGTCCCTCCAGGGGACAAAAAGTGATAAAAAATCTAACCTCAATGTGCACATAATTGGGAATGTTAGCAAAAATAATTGACAGAAGTGGGTGTATCTTTAGAAATACCTTTAAAACGACAAAGACTTATAATCCAAACACTCTTTTTACAAAAACAATGTACAATTGGTTTTTTATATGGTCAAAAGGGGGTAAATAGGAATTCGGACCATTATTCAGGGGAGGTAACTTTGACCCCATTTATCTCAGAAAAACGCTTGGAAAGGTGGTCCAATATTTATACCAGAGAAAGGGTATATATTCAACAGTAATATATTTAAAAAATAGCCATTTTGAATTCGATCGGAATTATTTTTGGGGTCAGGTGTCCTCACTAACCATAAGTCAATAAACATATGAAAATATTTCCACTTTACACCATTTTTCATTTGTTACCATGTACAGTATGTGTTAGTTGCAGGAGCCGAGACCACTCGTCTTTGATTTCGACATTGAAATTAACAAATCAGGAATAATAGAATAAAAAATCCATTCACAATAAAAAATAGCGTAACTCTTCTTTATTTAATATACGTTAGAAGCCTATTAACTTCTTTAAGCCAACCAACTTTGTACTACTATATGATGGCTAAGTCGAATACAATAATTGCATAATGCTGATTTCCGCTCCATTAGTATCCTTAAGTGCAAAGTGCCGCTATGTCTTTACAAAAGACCGCTTAAGATACGGATGGAATTATATGAAATTGTTGTACACTAATTTGTTTGGTTAAAATCCCTTTCAGAGGATGTGAGTTCAATTTATGTGACCTTGGGCTTGAACGTTTACTTTATTCCCATAAAAACGGAATTCTGGAGAATACATTCAACGGAATAATTTTAAAAGACCTAGAAGCACTTTCATTCATCCGTCACGGGCAATTGGCGATTAGTATATACAAAACTTACAAAGCACAAATAATTTGTCTAATTGACTGCAAGAACCCAAAAACATTTTACTCCCTCGTCTCCTTTTTAGCCCCCCTTTTTGAACGTTTTTACCCCATGATAACTATAAAACAACCTGGAGAGCTACAAATATATCAAATATTAATAACCCTTACCTCAACATTGTTGATTAAAATAGGACTTTTGAGAAAAATTATAGAAAAAATGTTTTACTACACAAAAAGTCAATACATCAATACATCGAAAGAGAATCACTAATATCAATTAAAACTGTTGAGCTAAGGATGATTTTTATTCTATTTATTCTATTGGTAGCACTCCATATACATGTTGTGTATATTGTTTTTCTTCAATTGAAATTTAGTTGAAGAATTGCTATGTCGGAAAAATTATAACTACACTTAAATTTCATAAACAGTTTGTTCTACATTCAATTACAAAAGAGTTCCTATCTCGAAAGTCTCGTATAAGTGATTCCCTGTCTTTGCATTGATGCACTAGTGTTTATTTTCCTTATAGTAAACGAAGCTTTTTCTGGTTATTAACACGACTCAAAAGTCCCGTATTAAACATTGTGCTTTTGTTGCGATTGATACGGAAAACCGAAGCTAGAGGCCTGAGTGAAAGGGTTTAAGTGTATGATTAAACAAACGAATAAACCTCAAAACAACGACAGTGTAGTACCGAAGGAACAAAGCACAGCATTGCATAAGTCAAAGTCCAGAGACAAGAAAAAAGCAAGGACACCAGAAGACGGAAGACCAAAAACACTACACACCCACAAAACACACAAACACTACAAACTTAAGCACTGACAGTGTGAACTGAGTGCTATCAGGTGCTCAAGAAGGGTAGGCATTTTCTGCTCTTCACACAGCACCCGTCACACTATCAGTGGGTCAATCCAGGGTAAAGTCAGAATCACTAATGTCAAATCCGGCAAGACGTGAATCTAGCTGAAAATTTCTTTTTTAATTTGTGACACCAACAATTAAAATCTACATGCATCTATGTTGTCGTGGAGCCGGTCTTAGAATTTCTGAAGGGACGAAAGTAATAACGGCTGAACATATCCCTGACTCAGCAGTTTTCAAAATGAATGCTATAAATTTGAGGACGAAATGCTTGAAATCAACAAATACTCCACCCATGGCATTACAGTACAGTACATAAAATTTTGCATGCTCCATTTTGATTAGAATGTAGTATCAACAAATACTCCACCCATGGCATTACAGTACAGTACATAAAATTTTGCATGCTCCATTTTGATTAGAATGTATTTTTTTTCATTATTTGAACGCTGATTAGTATTAGGTCTCAACATACACTTCCGGGTCAATAATAAATAGTTCTATCAGAAAGTTAAATTGGAATCAAATACAGTGTAAGTGATAGATATTTTATTCTACTTGGACAGAGTACATGTGACTGCTTAAATTGAAGCTGAGAAATTGTACTTTTCAAATATAATTGGCATTTGTGACCAGTATGTAGGGATATCGCATCAATAAATGAGTGAGACGGTGTCATGCCGGCCATGTGGACAGAAATTTGACAGAAGGTGAACATGTGCTTTTTAAAGCAGTTTATGTTCGAGCTTATTTTGTGAAAAAAAAATTCAACGATCATCGTACCCTTTTTGCATTGTTTATAAAATCTATGGAATCCATGCTTCGCAAAAATATACACCTCATTACAAGTTTGGCAATTTTACACAGGAATGCATGGGGAAGTCGAAACTGTATAGTGAGACCTTAAAAGCTCAAAAAATGAGATTTTTTTCTTTCCTATACCCAAATCAAATTTAAAAGGTGGTGTTCTGGGTTTTCTGGTAGTCAGATTTTCTTTCTGATTCTAATTTTTCCCTGGTAGTAAATCTTGGTTTTCTTTTTTTTTTCCTTTTTTTACCTCTTTGACATATATTTAAAATCGTATCGTATTGTTTTGATTAGCATCGAAAATTACTACTTAATTTGGCATTATCAGCACAGGAAACATTGGACACAGACCTTTCGATGGCTTTTGAAACAGAAGTCAAATTTGACTTTTAAAGTACCAAAAATATGCTAGTGAAATTTAGTGAACCATCTTGTTATATAAACTTAAATGAAAAATAAAGACAAATACTGATCATAAAAAGAAAAATATAGTTTCACAAAAAATATAAAACTAATTATTTAAAAAGTAATTATGAAAAATTATTCTTTGAAAAATTAAGTACAGTAACTGAAAGGAATTTAATTTTCTTGTATACGAAAAATAAAAATGAATAATAATATTGAAGAATTTATTTAAAAAATGGAATATGAAAATAAAAAAAAATATATGTAAAATTCGAATAGTGATCATTTCTTAGAAATTGAGCGAGAAAGATATAAAAATCAAGAGGAAATAGGTTTTGTAAATGCTGTACTTCAAATAAAATTAAAAATGAAACTTGATTATTTTTTCACATGCCCGAATAATGAAAATGAGCGAAAAGAATAAGAAAAAAAATATAGATAAAATTTTCCCAGAATTTGACGACATTAATAAAAATCTTAAACTTGAAAAAATAATTTCGTCTTTTGTATGTATGCAGTATGTTGCTCGGTTCATTAAAAAGTCATTAATAACGAGGAAAGTGGATCCCCAGACTGCATACGTTAATTGTATTTTGTCGTTTCTATTTGTGTAATGTATTTTTGTTCGTGCCATCGGCCATCTTAGTCATAGATATGCATTTATGGATAAATTGTTTATTAATTTCACTACATAAACTACTCACCGTTGATTAAAAAACTGGTTAACTTGATAAATTATAGCAACAAATAGTGATTCTTGCCACACATGTTGTCGAATATTAGACAACTCAAAATCAAATAAATGTATGTACCCATCTTGAGAAGTTCAGAAACTCAAATATAATTTGCATTTAACTAATGAATTGACTTTTAGGGGAACATTCTTCAAAGCGGACTGTCTCATGCGCAGGTGTATGGATATGAAAATACGTTAATGCTACACTAACATCTCTAAATGTGACAAATATAAATCAAAACAAGTACATTTTTCCTTGCCTTGTTTTTCGCAATCTAAATGGGTGTTAAATTACAAATACAGAATTATTAAAAAAAGTCTTTTATATAAGAGTTACATAAATGTTTTATTTTTATTGGAAAGAAATCCAATTAGCATGTCCGGAATACATGTGTTAATAAATGATCGATCAAAAGTATTCATTGCATCGTCGAATCAAAACTAATAGATACAATGGTCAGAAAGATGACCAATCACTGCGATATGGAATGGAAGTCATTTCATAACAAATGTGTATATATAACTATAATGCCACTGTCTATTAGAGAAATGAAGTTTATCTGGTCCACAGCAAACATGGAAAACACGACAGACGTCTTTGTCAATATTAGCAGTACTGTGGCACCCGGAACCAAGATGGCGTCTACCGTTACAGGCATATGGGATACATTTTACATATCTCTTTCGTTGATGTATATTCCTGGCTTCGTTACGAATATCATTTCGATAGCTGTCTTGCTAGCAGAAATCAGGAGACCAAAAGCTGCAACCCAAGTTTTACTACTTGCCCTATGCTGCTTAGATTTCATGGCGGTTTGTAATTCATGCTTTTGGCACGTAAGCAGACGACTTGGAATGGAGCTGACATACCAACTGTGCATGGTAAAGTCCTATCTTTTACCCATCATGCCTCTAATGACCGGCGTCATCAGTCTCTTAATGGCAGTAGACCGGGTTCTGGCATTTTGTACACCATTCTTTTACCGCACCAAGATCAGCAAGAAAGTATGGCTGATCTGTCTACTGGTAGCATTCAGCCTTTTGTCAGTTATTTGCTTTCTGCCGCACGTAGGACTAGGATCCATGTGGACAAAAACCTACAGGAGAGGGAGGGTCTCTTACAAATGCAGCGTCTTCACCTACCAAGAAGAACCCATCAAGAAGATATTTCACAGCATATATACTTTTGTTGGCTTTCTGCTTGTAGCTGCAATCATTACCTGCAATGCCGTTGTGGCTAGAGCCGTCCTTTTACTTCGCAAACGAACCGCTAAAGCCAAGAAGAGCGACACTGGAATCAAAATAGATAAAGAAATCAAGTTTGCAGTGATTGTGGCCATTTTAGCAATAGTATTCGTGACTTGTTGGTTACCATATAACGTAAGTTGTTTTCCTTTTATACTTTTTATCCTATATTTTGAATGCTAATTTCTGTCCTTATTAAAATTATATTTATATACGACAAAACAATACATTCTACATTTGAAAAAGGAATAATGTCGCTGGCACGTTTATTTTCTTTGTTAAGGGTGCTTGCTGGTCGTATTTTGGTATTTCTGTCTGATTTTCGGACTTCTCGGATCTCATCCATTCATCCATCGTTTTGGCCATGTCTTTGGACTTCGATATTTGTAAATTCCACTCCTTTGTTCCTTGGGTATTCTACTGCCGTTGTTTTCAACAGCATTGTAATTTTTTCTCACAAACCCCCACATTTTGTTTGATATTCTCATTTTTATGCATCTGACAAAGTTTAATCAATTCCTGTTTATTTTGTCTCATTCGTTCATGGATTTATATATAAACATTGCTTATATAACCCCTTTATAAAATTTAGAGGAGTTCAGTTTCCCGCCAAAGTTTTAATCATCTATATCTTTAAAAGAAAATCAGCAACGTATCAAGTTTTTGTTTAAATTACTTCTTTTTCAGTTTTGTAACAAAAAAAAATATATTTATCTGAAATCCTATTTATTTTCAAATTGACCAGCTAATATCCTTCAAAGAAATAATCGATCTAGTCCCGATAGCTGACATATTGTTTGTAAAGCGCTAAACAAAAATTGTAATGTCTTCACTAAAAACATTCTGCATAGCTCTAATTTCAACAATTCATGTCCCTTTCCGATACATGTATTTCCAATTTACGTAATATTCTAAAGTTATATATCATTTCCAACATTTTATGTCCAACTCCTTCAAGTTTTGCCCCGTTTGTTCGATTCTTCGATTACACGTTTTTTTTACAATATATGGTGAATGAAAGGATATGGAGTAAATGCACATGAGACAAAGTCTCTACAAATTCATGGTAAAAAACAAGCAAAGGAACAACGCTTTTATTGTTGTTCTTCATTCTTCATATGTCTGTTTCCACGGATGTGTACGGTACATGTTTCATTTCTACACTTTACACCGACAGAAACCAGTCTTCGAAAAGGGGGACGGGGTTCGATGTGATTCAGTTACAGTCGATTTTCTTTTTACCAATTTTGTCCATTTTTTCCTGAATAATCCATGAAATTTTTACATTATTCTAGAAAAAGGAAGTGGGAATATAACATTATTTTTATGTATCTAATTGTTTAGTTTTACATTGGGGATCCAAAAGGGATGGCTTTTCGGGGGTTTGTACTCCCCTTTTTGGACAATCATGTATTTTTTAGAAGAAGTCATTAAAATTAAAACCTACAAGAAGCTAAAAACATTTGTAAATTTTTAAAAGAAATGTTTTCAAGTAGGGTATTGAAATAAAAACTGATACTTAGAATCTTCCTCAGATACTAAATAATATGTTATACATATTAAACATACATGTATATGTCATACTTTATTACTCTGAATACTTTTTCTTTGTCTTTTAGTTAGTATATTCTTTCTTTCTTTTTTACTTTGGATGACATACCACATGTCATGTATAAACTGTGCTTATGTCAAATAAAATTATTTGATTTGATTTAATGAATTGCATGATGTTTTACTAAGAAAAACCCAAAACATTTTTTTTTGCGAAATTTTCTTTCACTTCGAATTGGAACCCCCTTTTTCAAATTGCCCCTCCCACCCCACCCCGCCTGGTGTCGATTTACAAGGATTTCTTATATCATATATAACAAATCGGAGGAATTGTCCGGCGTCATTTTAGTGTTGATTTTGATTTAATAACTTCCCTTTGAGTGAATTTTTAAGAACGGAAACAATGTGCAAATTCATAGCAAATCACCGCAGATTTTATAAGCCCGAATAATCCAGTTGCTCACTGCGATTGATACATTAATGAAGAAGGAGAAAATCGGGTACAGAGAGGGATTGAATTATTCGAGTTACAGATTTTACAGAATTATTTGCCTGTAGGCGTTAACCATTTTTTCTATATATATAGAATAATGGAAGTTTTGCTTTTGATACAAGAAATTTTGGCGAACAATAATGGACGAGCCCCTTGTGGGCGAGTCCATTATTGGAGCCAATATTTCTTGTATCAAAAACAAAACTTCCATTATTCTTTTTATCGGTAATTAACTAAATCATTTAATAGAAAAAATTTTGAAAATGAATGTTACTTTTCAACAAATCATGAAATTGACTAGTATTGATTAGTAAAAGAATTTGTACGATCCGGTAAGAGTCTCT
>MJUU01022826.1:86188-100386 GCA_002080025.1 Modiolus philippinarum
AAGAATTTGTACAACCTGGTAAGAGTCTCTATAGATGTTTCATTGATTCTGATTGACAAAGTAGGCGTCGCCTAAGATACTGTATTCGGGCAGTAGCAAATACTGAAAAATATTTGCTTCGTGAGATCAAAGGAAACTTATAAAAATTACCGATAAATATTACACATTTCTCTAAGTAAATGATAAAGCACTTTCTGGTCTTCCGAGGTTTACCGAGGAAGATACGATTACCGAGAAAGATACGAGAGTACTTACATTTTATTATTAAATCTTGTCACAATTATCAATAAAACTCTTAAAAAGCTATAATTATCCCTCCCCATATTGTAGAAATGATAAAACATGATTCATTATCTTTGCCAAAATTAGTGGAGACTACCCTGTAACAAGGCATTATATTTGTATCACTGATTAGTATAAACTGTAATTTCTGTTATTTGTTAAGAACGTTGTATAGAAATAAAATAAGAGAGATTTTAGTTGAAAAAACATCTGTATGATGACAATTTTTATGGCTTTTCTGCCAAAAATCTGCATTTTGTAAAGATAAAACATTAACTGTAATATACATATCATTATACAATTTAATGACTTGATGAGGTTAATACCACAATTTAACAACCCAAGAGATCTGATTTTTACCGAGGCCTCTTACGAAATTGATTTACTATATATAAAATGATTGTTCGGAAATTTAACGTTATATTCTGCAGATTATATCCAGGTGAATCCTGCAATTTGATTGGTTAGCTTGACAGGGGATATGAGACCGTATTCCCGTTGTAGAAAAATCAAAAATTTTAAACACTTTTAAATGAACAAATGCAGCAAATATGAACCCGTATCTCCTGTGAACATTCCCCAATAACATATCCAGGAACAATGATGATTCTAGGTATAATATTGCAGGAGAATCTTTGCTTTATGTTACAACAGATGAACTGTACACCAGAAACTTTAAAAACCATTTAATAAGTTGTCATAATTTGGATTTAATCAAATTATGTAGAAGGGTTGTATAAAGTGTAGAAAAATCATATTTATACAGCATTAGAACTTAGCATTTACCTCGATGCTAGAATGTGCGGTAAGCATCACATTTTGAAAAGGAAAGCGAAGAACTGATTAATCTGGTCTGAATCTTGTATATTTATAGTCATATAATAATATGTTGTATTATAGGTATGGATACTCTACAAGTTGCTGAACATACCAATGAAGTATGAAGTTGTCACAAAGATCCACTTGCTTGGAGGTTTCAACTACTCCACCGATCCATTTGTGTATTTGATCATTCGAAAGTCAAATTGGAGATTGTTTGGGCGTGTCTTATGTTGCAGAACAGCATCAAATGATAACAGCACTGGAAAGGAGGCTCCAATCATCGCAAAGCCAAGTACAGCAAGTACATCGATGTGAAGAAAAATCAAATGACAGCCGGCTCATTGTACGTTGTTGTTATCTTTTCTGTTAAGTGTTCTTAAAGAATTGTATTTGCATTTGTATTTAGTATATAACGTTATTATCCCTGGGGTCGAAGTGCGACGCAAGAATTTCCTTATTAACGTTAATGGCATTTAATTTGTTTAGATGCGACTCGATTAAGTGCCTTATTTATGTCAATGTGCACTTTATTTCAATCAGTTTGTTATTGACTTAAATAAGGCATTTAATTGGGTCGCATCTATAGAAATTATTGCCAAATACCTAAAGTTATATACTGTATGTTTAAATTTTTAAAATGGCCACTACTTTACTTTGGAATTTAATATATCAGGAATTACTTCGCAGATTTTTCCATATCCTGTATAAATGTTTACTAAGATGCAAGGAATTTATACCAAAAGAAATTTAAAATGACCGCAATTTTTAAGATGGCCAACAAAATTTGTTAAAATTTCATCTTTTTCTAATTTCAGTAAAAAAAATAATTCTAGGTAGATTTGGAGGCTGTGGATAAGATTGAATACTTAAATTCGTTGTCTGGGGTGAAATTACCTTATGCTTGCAACTTGCAAGTCTAGTTGATATTGTTGTAGTTCGGAAAGTGGTTATTTTTTTTTCAATTTGTAGATTTAAGACTACAAATCATGGGTGCATTGCGTTTGCTCCAGTTTTTGAAAAGTTGGGTATTTCATTATTTTTGCGCAAATGAAATACAGTTTATAGTGCAAATGAAATACTTATTTGCGCAAACGAAATGCACTGTTGGCGAAATATTCCACGTGAAAACAAAATGTAATTTATGTACATCTGGTGATATGGAAGATGAATTTCATTAATTTTCAGTTGTAGTAATTCAAAAGTTTTAGCTATAGACAATTAAGTTTTAGCTATAGACAAAAAAAAATATCAAAAAAAGAGGCCACGAAAGAGCCGAGCATTGTTAAATTCAAGGAAATCAGGACTCAACTTAATAAAATCAATTTAACAAAAGTTGTGTAAAATTATAAAATACGTGCTCCCCCGACTTATTAGCTCACCTGACTTGAAGGGTCAGTTTGAGCTATTGCCATCACTTGGCGTCCGTCTTCCGTTGTCTGTTAACTTTTCACATTTTTAATCTTCTCCTCTGAAACCACTGAAGCAAATTCAAACAAACTTTACATGAATGATGTACTGAAGGTCCTTCACAAAAATTGCTCATTTCGTTCCGATCCGATAAAAAACATGGCCGCCAGCGCGGAACTTAGGTTTAACATTGGACCCTATGGGAAAAATCACATTTTCATCATCTCCTCTGAAACCACCGAAGCAAATTCAACCAAACTTTACAGGAATGATGTACTAAATGTCCTTGACATAGATTGCTCATTTTGTTCCGATCCAATGAAAAACATGGCCGCCAGCGCGACATTGGAACCTATGGGAAAATCACTTTCATCTTCTCCTCTGAAACCACTGAAGCAAATTCAACAAAACTTTACAGGAATGATGTACTGAAGGTCCTTTACAAAGATTGTTCATTTCCTTCAAATCTGATAAGAAGCATGGCCGCCAGCGCGGAACTTAGGTTTAACATTGGACCCTATGGGAAAAATCACATTTTCCTCTGAAACCACTGAAGCAAATTCAACCAAACTTTACAGGAATGATGTACTAAAGGTCCTTGACAAAGAATACTCATTTTGTTCCGATCCGATAAAAAATATGGCCGCCAGCGCGGAACTTAGTTTAACATTGGACCCTATGGGAAAAATCACATTTTTATCTTCTCCTATTAAACCACTGAAACAAATTCAACCAAACTATAGAGGAATGATGTCCGGAAAGTACTTTACAAAAATTACTCATTTCGACCCTGACTATTGGCCGAGGCGTAGCCGAGGTCAATAGTTAGGGTGAAAGGGAACAACAAATTTGCTATTCACAAATAAACAGTTAAAAAAATTACACATTTCATTTTGATCCGTAAAAAACATGGCCTCCACTACAGAACATAGTTTAACATTGGAGCCCGATATGAGAAAGCTATCTTTTTCATCATCTTCTCTGAAACTATTTAAGCAAATTTAACTACATGTATAGAAGGTCCTTTGCAAAAATTACTCATTCCAATAGTATAAGACAAAAACACGGGTGCTAATGGAGAACTCAGCTAAATATAAGACCCCATTGGTAATAAACATATTTTAATATTAGACCCCATTGGTAATAAACATATTTTTGGTCATGCATGGCATAGAAGCATTTTGTCATGTGAGCGATACAGGCTCAGTCTCTGAGCCTCTAGTTTTTTGTTTTTTTGTATATATTGTACATATTGTATATAGTTGTTTGTTTATTGTCTTTATGGCCATGTAATATCTAGGACTAATATGTCCCAGGTTATATGGTGATGGAAACCCAAAAAAAATGGAATTGGAATTGGAATCATTTATTCCAAAAATTGAGGTTGTTTTTATAACTAATGGATAGTCAGTGTATGAGGTTTATTTATTCATTCATTTATTTATTTATTTATTTATGGAAGTGAAAATCAAATTTGTTTTAAAGCGCCATATTGTAATGCAGAACAATTTCAAGAAAAATTATTCACTTACAAAGATATAAGCAAATAAAGCATTTTTCTGTAAATAATATTTTGATAGAAAAAAATTCCAGGTGTGTAAAAAAATAGATAGTATTTTTTTGACCCTTTACAATTTTTATTATTGTTATAGAGCGTCTCGTGTATCACTATCTTTATAATTTGTATTTTTTGCGCTAATAATTTCTTTTTTTTTATCTTTCTTTATTTATGAAAAAGAAATGAAATGGGGTAAATGTCAAGGAGACAACATCCCATATCCATTTTTAAAAAAATGCAGTAATTACAAGATTCAAATTAAATATGTTGATTTTTTTTTCAACATTTGGCTTTTTTATTTTCAAATAATTTTTTTTGCATTTCAGTTTATATAATTCCAGAAATATTAGAAATGCGACGTTTTCTGACAGCTTGCTTTTTCTTAGCATAATTTATCAATCATGACATTAAATGATCGTGTGAACTTTCTAATTCTTAACATCTACATTGTACAGTAAATTGACTTACATGTGTAAAGTATTGTGATTTGTCAACCACGAATCGGAAATAAACATGAATTTAATAAGTGTTAATTGCTTTTACTTTACACGTTTGCGGATTTCTGTATTGTTTGTCTCACTCAAACTTTAATTTAGTATCACATTTTAGTTTACGAGGACTAAAAATACATGGTGCAAAATATGGTAGATTCATCATAACCTTGAAGTAGATGTAGGAAGATATAAGAAAAAACCTCGAGATCAAAGAACATGTAAAACTTGTAATGTCCTTGACAACGAAGAACACTTCTTTTCCATTGTCAAATTAACAATAATATAAGACAGAGTTTCATTGAAAATATAAATAACCATGTAACTGATTTCTCCATCAAAGTTAAAAAAAAAATCTTGGATCCAGATACAAGTATATTGTCCAGTATTGTTGACTATATAAAGCGGTCTGTAGAACTGCGAAAATGAGGTCCACATTGCTCAATTTTACTTCATTAAATATAACGAATCTTCTTATTATGTTGTAAACAATCTGTGAATTTGTATGTCATAATGATTGTTTATATTTTTGCTTTAACCCGTTAGGGTTTATTTGTGCAAATAGAGTATTATGTAATAAATGTGGCCCTAAGTTGACCTGTTTGAACAATCAAATGCAGTGGTGTTGTGACTGATTTACAGATTTGCTTCTACAACAATAACTGGCGCTTCCTTTGTGTATGAATGCATACAATATTTGCCTTTTTCCGCCCATAATTGACGACATTGTGTTTTCTTTAACAAAGAAGCTGATAAACTGACGGTGGGGACAAATTTATTAAATCGGCTCTCTTATACTGAAGAAGTGAGCCAAAGAGAATGTAGTGGTCAAAATTATTAGACAAAAATAAGAGGAATAAATTAATTATCAAAACAAAAAAAAAACAAAAACAATAAATAAAAAACAAAAACAAAATAATCAAAAAATAAAAACAAAAATAAATTAAAAAAAAACAGTCAACCGAAACCAATGCTAAAAAAATAGGGAAAAAAAACGAAAAGAAAAAAAAACAAAAAAAACATTTAAAGTAACAAGAATAAAACATAACCTTTATAAAATGAAAAAAAGAAACAAATTACATAATCCGAACAGACACAAACAAACAAAAAGAAACAGGTATTAAAGAAGAGAAGTATTTTTTAACAACTAAGCCCCCAAAAACACAAAAACAAACAAACAAACGGTGAATAAACAGCTGCGAAAGACAAGAAACAAAACAAGTAAAAAAAATCAAAGTAAAAAACAGAAAAACAGAAAAAATGACACAAATACAAGAGGCTTTTAAGTACATGTATCGTCTACCTTTTATAGGCCTAGTGTTTAGTACAGATGACATTTCTTTTAAGGTTCTATATTTGTCATTTGAGGATGACAGCCGATATAGCAATCTTGGATTTTCAGAGGAAACTTCATAAGAACTATAATTGTAACAATGTTTTATTCCTATAGAGCAAATGATTTCAGTGACCAAAATCTTTGAGTGTGTAAATTATCATTATGGACCAATTTGGCACCTTTTTGAGAGCAAATATATGGACCATTGTGACTAATTTTTACTGTTGTAAAACAAGTAGTGCGAAAGAAGAAGAAATTCATAGCCCAGGGTCCAATGTAAGACCATGTCCCCATGTTCCTGGCGGTTACCCTTTTTGCAAGGTGGTATACCTTTAAAAAAGAACTCCAAAATTAAGGTTCAAATAATAAAACAAATACGTTTAATGTTATTTCCGTATGGGTATTCAAATTTCCAACAAAGTTCTAAAAATAAATGTTGGCTAATTTTATATTCGGCTATGCAGAAAATGGAAACTACATATCAAGTATGTTAAAATAAAAACAGAGGTTCCAATGGCTTTTCTGGGATCAATTTGAGGACACTATATAAAATTATGATGATCAGGAGCAGAATAACGTTTGGAAAATTGAATTATAATATTTCAACTGACTTTTATCTTTAAAAAATGTATTTCATTATCAACCAATCGTAGACGATCTATCGCTTTATTCTAAATTAAAAGTTCTACTCAATAGCTAGATGCACTCCGAAGGGAATTATTTGGTTTATTGTAACTTTTTTTCCATTGTTTTAATGTATAATAACTATATCCCCCTGTGGTTTCAATCTTAGATGATCTGCTTGATACCTTTTTTTCGAAACAAAAAATCGTGTGAGGATTGTGGCTTTGTTTGGCTCTAATTGGACTAGTAGTTTAAGAGAAAATCTTGGAATGTGTTTTCCAAAATATGAATTCCACTCAAACCGGTGCTAGGGCCCTCCTCGAACTTACTATGAGGTATGAGCATAGTTCATTGTTGGAGGCCTAATGGTGACTTCAAGATGAAGAACAGCAATAAAAACGTTGTTCCATTGCTTGGTTTAATCATGTATTTGTAGAGACTTTGTCTCATGTGCATTTACTCCATATGCTTTCATCGTTAATTCAAGATTGGAGTTTGTCTCTATTGCAGTTTGAGTGTCCGTGTTCTCTATACACTTCAGTTATGGTGTACTTGTTCCTGGGAAAATATCTCATATTGCTACACTATCATACTTTCAAATTATTGCATTTATTTTATTTTATTATGTCACCCCAGACGTAGTAGGGGTGACATGTTGTTATTCTACGTTTCTTCTTATTATGTCACCCCAGACGTAGTCGGGGTGACATGTTGTTATTCTACGTTTCTTCTTCTCCATATTATTATTCTTCATCTTCCACAAATTTTGTCCGATCGATTATTTTTAAGTGGCTGAACCAAATGATTTCAAACTTTGCACACAGTTGCATCACCATCTGAAGTTTGTCCAAAAGGTTGGAAAATTTTCAAAATGGCCGCCATTTCCAAGATGGCCGCCAAAATACGTAAACATTTCAACATTGTCGGATTTCAACGAAAATTGATTTCTGGGTAGAATTTGAGGCTGCGAATAACATGGAACCATTGAATTGTTGGTCTGGGTGACATCAGCTATTGCTTGCAATTGCAAATCTAGTTATTATTCTTCTTCTACCACAAATTTTGTCCGGTCGAATATTTTTAAGTGGCTGAACCAAATGATTTCAAACTTTACACACAGTTGCATCACCATCTGAAGTTTGTCCAAAAGGTTTGAAAATTTTCAAAATGGCCGCCGAAATACGTCAAAATTTCAACATTGTCGGATCTCAACGAAATTTGATTTCTGGATAGATTTTGAGGCTACGAATAAGGTGGAATCGTCGAATTTGTGGTCAAGGGTGACATCGGCTATTGCTTGCAATTGAAAATCTAGTTTTGTTTTTATTATTATTATTTATTATTTTTATTTTTTTTAATCCAAATTTTATTCTGACCATTCTCTTTACAGTGTCCACATCTCATTGTTTTATTATGCCACGTTTTCTTGCAACTGACTCGATGAGTACCCTGTGGTTGTTTATATGTTGTGCTTGTCTTCTTTGGGTCTTTTTGTCGGGCAACGAATGACAGTAATTCTAAGAGCACTTTACCAGTTAATCTTATTTTTGTTGACAACCCCGCATCCATGACGAGAGGGTAACATGCGTGTAGCGTTGTTCGACATTAAGCAATGAATTCCGCTCAACTGATGCTGCAATGAATTCCGCTCAACTGATGCTGCAATGAATTCCGCTCAACTGATGCTCTAAGGGGCCGTCTTGAACTTACTATGAAGTAATGAGCATAGCTTATTGCTGTTAGACCTCAGAATGAAGAACATCAACAAAGTGTTGTTCCATTGCTTGGTTTAATCACGTATTTGTAAAGACTTTGTTTCATGTGCATTTATTCCCTATACTTTCACTTTTAATTCTGTAGGGTGAAATGTTACACCACTTTGCCTAGCTTGTAGCCAAGAAGTATTGACCCGGCTACCCTTTTCAAAGTGAAACATTCTAAGGACTGTAGTGGCTTAAATGAGTGACTTTTTATTAGTGGTGTGAGAGAAGAATATCATTGAGCATGTTATCCATAGAGTCCAGTCTTGAAGTTTGTTCCCTGTTGTTGGCCATCTTTGATGAGGAACAGAACCAAATATGTTTTAAAGGGGCCATCTAAGAACCATTGTGATTAAGAATCGTTCTTACTGGATTACTGGTTCTAGAGAAAAGAAGTTAATTTTTGAATTCGTTTTCCATTAGGTCAAATTATGTTCCCTGCTGGTGGCAATCGTGGATAACATACGGAATTGATAGATATCTTTTATGAAGGGGGACGACTAAAAACCTTGGGCCTGTTTAATGATGTCCTAAGATAAGATATATCTTATGATGGTCTTAGGACACATCTTTGTCCTAAGATATGTCTTAAGATGGTCTTAAGTCATGACTTAGGACGAAAATGTGACTTAAGACCATCCTAAGATATATCTTAGCTAAGACTAATCTTAGGATACTTTCATTAAACAGGCCCCTGGTGACTAAGTGTTGTTATAACTTAAATGGTTTTTCATAAAATATTTTTGAATGTGTTTTCCAATGTTCAAATATGTTTCATGAATGAAACATAGATGAAGTACGGACCTGCTGGTTACTTTTTTTTGGAAGGGAACCAACAGAGGACCACCAGGACTAAGTTTTGTTAAATTTGACTACTAGTTACAGAGTCGATCTTTGAATGTGTTATTAGTCAGATTTTAGGGTAGTTCGAAGACAACTTAATAAAACTAGTTTAACCCCACCGCAGCAGGTTTGCGCCTGTCCTAAGTCACGAAATTTATTAAGCCTTTGTGTGTCATGTCTGTTTTCTAGTTAGTTTACTTTATGTCAATATATTTATTTCGCTGAACTTGATTACTCTTTATTTAGGGACCGACTCCGACCTTCCGTTGGGTGTGGGGTTTCCTCACCTTATGGTAACTTTAAGTTGTTATTACTCCCTTTTGGGTCGTTGTCTCTTTGACACGTTCCCCTTTTCCCTTTTTTCTCTATTTTATATGAGATAATTCTTCGTGAATTACAGACAAACTGGTACATCAGACATCTATAAGAGCACACCTATTGTTAGATCGACATCGTTCTGTTCTGTTCGTATGCCTTCGTCACAACAAAAAATTGTCACAGCTGGCCATGAAACAAAAGGCAACTATCTTTCCAATATTTTGCACATAGTTTCAGCACTGTATGGTAAAAGAGAGTTACAAATTTGCTACATTTTTATTATGGGTTCCGAATCTGCCTCAAGTTCTCTTTGTTTCGAATCCCATTTTATTGCATCGAGTATATAAAAAATTTTCACATGTAAAGTACCATGACAGATCGATATATAAACAAGCTACATTTGTACATTTGATCACTGTTCTTATACTATATACACAAGTTTTTTTTCAGATTTCATCACTTGTTCGACATTCATTTATTTTTTAAGATTAAAAACAAAACTGCCACAACCAACCACTTTTGGAAGGACTGTTCATAAACAATAGACTTTTGAGTTCATTGAGAGAAAACGGATGAAGGCATTTGAATCTATTTTAAATGCAACAGATTGATTGATTTATAAATAGGGGCGGATATACATTTGCATTAATAGAATCAAATGAAATACTAGCGTGTTGCTTTCGGGAAGCCCCATTGTTCAGTGGGGAGGTCATGAAGTCATTTTCATTCTTTTGGTACTCTGGTAATTCTTTTCACAATCAAACTTACGAATATGTTTCTCCAAGAAGTGATGTTGATTTCCGAGAGAATGACTAGTTTCATGTTGTACTTGTATCAAACTTGTATTTAATCTCCCAAACGAATTTTTTGGGAGACTTAGTTATTTTTTTTATTTCTAAAACACTCACAGTTGTTTAAAGTGCTGAAAATCCTGTCAAAAGCGCCAAAACCTGTAACACAACAGAAAATACGCAAACAAAATACACGTCCTGGCATGTACAGCTTTGAATAAAACAAAATAAAATTAATGAGGGTCCTCATGGGGGGTCCTAGGAATCAAATAATCATTAAATTTTTGCCTTGGTAACCGAATAATCATTTAATTTTTACCTTGGTAATCAATAAATTTTTGGCTTAGTAATCAAAAAGTATATAAAAATGCAAGCTAATAATCAAATAATCATTAAATAAATGCCCTTGTAATCAAATAATCATTAAAAAAAATGCCCTGGTAATCAGGTAATCAAGAAACCAATGACGGGCCTCATTAATGGATAAAAAAATTTAAAATGACATAATAAAAAGACATACTTCTATTTTCCGAAATAAAAGCAAAATTCAACTCTTTGAGGTTCATTATTGGATAAAATTATTTTGATTTAATATTTTCGTGAAAAATATATTTAAACATATTTCTGCAAGAAATGTACAAACTTCTTTTGTACTATCTCAAGAAGGAAACACAGATCAAATGCTCATAGGAAAAGAAATAAACTCGGATGAATGTAAATAAAAACACAAAACAAAGTTCTAAGGGAAATAGGTATTGTTCTCCTATCGGAGGAAAACTCCAGGTCGAACATTACAACTGAATTGATTATTTTTTAATTGAAATAGTGATGTGACAGACGTTATGTTCACAATCCAATATGCCATAGAAACCGACTATTCTATCCATTAGTTATGTGTTGTTTCATTCATTTCCGGTTCCTGTTTCTGTCATCATAATATAATGTAATGTTCAGTCAATAAATTTAAATTTCACTTGTCAATTGCCTTTAACCCAGTCAGTTATGCGACCAGCTACACAGTACTTGAGGTCCAAGGACTAAGGGTCAATACCCGGTAGTGACATAAGTCAGTTTATAGGAGAACTCATTCATTTAGGGAAGTTTTTATCTAGATGATCTCTCATTAATTCCATGAAGGTTTTCGGTTTCAAGACATACAGAACTTCTGGAAAAAGTTGTTATTAATTCATAAATAGCAGATGTGCCTCAATTTGTTATGAAACAGAAGTTATCGAACTTAGTTTACTGTCAGTGAAAATAAATTACTATTATAAAAGTTCAATTTCCGTTATTTCTCTTGAGGACCTGCTTTGTGTATTGAATTCGTGAATGAATAGTAATGTGAAAATGTCCATTATGCAGACATATATTATGAATATCGACGGTTACTTAAAACAGAAAACATAACGGCTCGAATTCAATGAAGTTAAAAGAAAAAAAAATGGAATTTCATGACTTTTATCTTCAATTTTCAAATTTTTATCTTGAATTCTCAACTTTTTATCTTGAATTTTCAAATTTTCATCTTGAAATTTTACATTTTTTTATCTTGAATTTTCAATTTATTATCTTTAATTTTCAACTTATTATCTTTAATTTTCAATATAAAAATCTTTCGGAAAAAATATGAGTGGCCGATATGGGTTTACTTTTCTAGTGTATCTACTGATACTCATGTGGTCCATATTCCGTGCGTCGATTTAATGAAAATAGAGTGAACGCCAATTATTATTATAAAAGTACAATTTGTGTTTTTTCTGTTTAAACACCTGCTTCGTATACAGAATACGAGAATGAATAAAGTTGTGAAGAATATCGGCATTAAGTGTAAAAGTGTAAAAGATTGGTTTCTGTGGTAACAGCAAATTAAATTTCGCATTTAGGAGACACTTTAGATTCTTTGTAAAGATATTGCTTCTTCTATCCCGAAATACAAATTAAAAGCCAAATACTTTTTTTAGATATTTTTTTACTTTAGACTTCAAAACCACATCATCAGAGACAGCTATCATTTACCAAAAAATCAATTATTTACTCTCTGGTAATAGAACCAGAGGCTCCCAGGAGCCTGTATCGCTCACCTGGGGCCTGTTCAATGAAAGTGTCCTAAAATAAGATATATCTTATGATGGTCTTAAGACACATCTTTATCCTAAGATATGTCTTAAGATGGTCTTAAGACATGACTTAGGACGAAAATTTGTCTTAAGACCATCCTATGATATATCTTAGCTAAGACTAGTCTTAGGAGACTTTCATTAAACAGGCTACTGGTTTTCAGTTGTCACAATGAAGGTAACATTGTAAGTTTTACAGCTGATCTTCATTCTCTCAAACTTTCATAGCTCGACACCACCAATATCTTGAACTGTTTTTCAAGTCTGATCATGTTTTCAACATTTCTTTGATGGGCTTTTTTGACTTCCAACTTTTTTGGCAGCCATTTGAAAATGGCAGTCAACAAACAATTTTCAACTCCGGTTTTGAAGTAGTGACATCAATATCCCCTTGGATACCAAATTTGATTGAAATCGGATAATTTTGAATTTTCCCGCCTTTTGCAATGGCCATTTTGAAGACGGAAGTCAACGAATAATTTTTAACATTGGTTTTGAAGTTTCGACATCAATACCTATTTGGAAACCAAATTTCATTAAAATCGGACAATGTTGATTTTTCCCGTCTTTCTTAGCGCAATTTTGAAAATGGCGGTCAACGCACAATTTTTAACATCAGTTTTGAAGTTGCGACATCAATACCTATTTGGAAACCAATTTTCATTGAAATCGGACATTGTTGATTTTTCCAGCCTTTTTTGGCGGCCATTTTGAAAATTGCGGCCAACAAACAATTTCTGACATCAGTTTTTGAGTTGCGACATCAATACCTATTTGGAAACCATATTTCATTGAAATGGAACAATATTGAATTTTCCCTCCTTTTTTGGAGGCCTTTTTGAAAATGGCTGTCACCCAAGTATTTTCAACACCAGTTTTGAAGTCGCCACAGCGTGGCAAACATTTCATCATGTTACACTTGACATTTATCTTCTATAGTTTTGGAAATAAAAGACGAAAAATAAGAAAATTTTAAAAATTCGGTGAAAAAAGGGCAGTAACTCCTTCTTTCAAAATTTCAGGGTGTGTAGATCTTGATATGCTGAACATTTTTGCTATTTACATTTGACCTCTATCTGTTACACTTTTTGAAATGAAAAAATATATATAAAAAATGCAAAAATTTTGAAAATTTTACCGAAAAAGGGCTATAACTCCTAGATGGGTTTTCAGATTTTCTTCAAAATTGCACAGTGGGTAGATCTCATCATGCTGATCATTTTCATCACGTCAGATTTGTGATAGCTGTAACGGTTTTCAAAAACTGCAATTTACCCCTATGTTCTATTTCTAGCAATGGCGGCCATGTTGTTTGACCAGCGGACTAATCGAACACAATTTTGAGATCCATACCCTGGTGATGATTCAAGTCAAGTTTGGTTACATTTGGCCAGGTGAGCTAAAAAGCATTGAATCGAAAAGGTGTGAAACCTTAAAGATTTAGAGTTACCATGCTGTGGTCGTTATTTAGACTTACTACAAAATGCAAAAAGCCATAAAAGTAGCCAGTGTGTAGAAATACCTAAATCATTTGAAACCTTGCATTCGAAAAGTATAGATTGCAACTTATAATAAATAATAATGTTCCGAACAGTAGTTAACTATGGCAAAAAGCCGTAGGTTTTCAAAAAACGTTTTTTGAAAACCTACGGCTTTTCCCCATAGTTAACTACTATCTACGGGACTAACGAAAATAAGCAATTGTTATTCACTACAGTTGAGACGGGTAAAACGGGCTAAATTCTTAATTCACTCACATTTTTTACGTTGCTTGCGGTTTAAGCATCTCATAAGTAAAACTATACAAGTATAATATTGAAGTGTGTGAATCAATCAAGTTACCACGCGA
>MJUU01022828.1:0-21592 GCA_002080025.1 Modiolus philippinarum
TTATTAAATATAAATTAATAAAATATAAATATAACAATAAATTAAAATCTTGACCTATTTACTTCTTTTTTGTCTACAATGAATAGTATACTATATTTATGTGTGTTATTATAAATTTTTATTTGATATAACGTGGATTTCATTAAACATTTAAGGTAGTAGACCTAGGTTAAGGGAGATAACTCTTTAAATCAATTAGACGTTTGAAATAGTTAGTTTCATCAATGCTTTTTAAGCATTGACGTGAAAAAGAATAAAAAATCATCTATGTTACTCAGAGGCTTAGAATCTGTTTATGAAAATGATTTCAACAAACTCACCTGTGATTTTTAAGAGTTATGTCCCTTAACCTAGGTCTACTACCTTAAACATTGTTTCTTTTTTTTGTAGACTTTCTTCAGACACTATTCTTTGTGGGATTAGGAGCAGCATTTGCTTTAGCTACAGGTGTAACAGTTAGCTCATTGAAACTTATTAATAGACGAAGACAACAAATTTTCAGTGAGAAACTAAAAGAAAGCGTACGTATTTTCTTTAACGGTTCTTATAGTGCCCACAAGGCATTTCATTTCTCAAAACTAGTATTTTTTACAATGAAATATTATTCTGAAATGTAAGCTTAACGTTTCGTTACATATGACATTCTTCTTATCAAACATATTACTGTGGGAGTACTTTAAATCGTGGACATCAATTTTCGTGGTATTCATCAATATTACTACATTGTATTTCATTGGTGTTTAAATTCGTGGTTTCGAATTTGTGCATTAAAACCCCGAGAAAAAATGTACTTCGTTGGGAACTTAATTTCGTGGTTCAAGTGAACCACGAAATCCACGAAAATTGGAACCCCACGAACAATAGTACTTTCACAGTATCACATTCACGCACCTAGAATAAATTCAAAATCAATTAAAATTTTACATACTGGTATGTGTCTGATTATTTCATTTTTAGCATTTTGTCTTATCTTTCGTTTTTGTGTTTAAATGCAAATGAAATATAAGCGTAAACCAAATATTTTCTTAGATGTGGAAATAAAAAACAGGCAAATTGACCTGGAAGTTAAAATCTTGTCTGTATTCCAGTCTCATAATTGTTTTAGTCTTTCCTTAAAATTTGTATTCTTTACAATCTTTAGTTACATTCTAAATAAATATTTTTCTTAAGTTAGTCTCTTGTTACCTGCAGTACCGTATCTAAAACGTAAAAAAATGATATGATCAAGTCTTATTTAATCCGTGTTGTTCATCTTTGTATGTGAGTGTCTTCATTTTTCTTTTCTGTGCTGTACCCATGTGGTGTCTCTGTTTTTTTTCTGACTTTTTTGTTTCTGGTGTTGCCATTGTCCTTGGATTGTTCGCTTTTAGATTGACGGTTCGGTTCTCACTTACTTTAATGTCTTGGTCGGTGTCAGATATTCTATTAATCTAAATTTAAGGATGTTCGCTGGTCATGTTTATGTATTTCTGTCAGATTTTCGGACTTCTCTTGTTTTTTTCCATTTAAAAGCTAAATATTTTTTTGCCTGATGACCTCTAATTTTTTTCCATAATTTCATTTTATACATCTCTCAGAGCATTCTGACAAAATTTTATTCAGTTATTTTGTCACATTCATTATTTGATAAACATTGCTCATGTTAAACCTATGAAAAATTAAGAGGAGTTCGGTTTCCCGCCAGTTTTTGAAACACTTGAATCTCAAAAATTGCATCGGTAACCTATTGATGTTGTTAGCTTAAATTATTTCTTTGTCGATTTTCTAACAAAAAATCACATTTAATGGAAATCCTTATTATTTTAAAATTGACCAGCCATCCTTAGTTCTTGCATTTAGTAAATATGCGAAGATTTATGTCAAAAATTTTATTTACGAAAATAAGGAGACAACTTATTAAAAAAAAAGATGCCAAAACAGTTTACACAAAATTAAGGCTAAAAGTTATAATAAGAATTGATTTTGATTTCACTATTACTGACTATCCCTTTTCCAGACGGCAATATTCCTGTAGCTCCATCCTACGGAGGTTATAAAACGTAACCAGTACGATTTGCAAACGTCTATTATACTGTTGACAATTTCATGAACTTAACCTTACTATCACATCCAAACTTTTACAACAAGCTTACAAATTTCATAAATTTTTAAACATAATTAAGATTTTTAAAAGAAAATACGAACATTTGATATA
Organism: Modiolus philippinarum; assembly: GCA_002080025.1. NCBI lineage: Eukaryota > Metazoa > Mollusca > Bivalvia > Mytilida > Modiolidae > Modiolus > Modiolus philippinarum. Next base: position 2,195 of record MJUU01022828.1, read on the forward strand.
CAAACATGGCGTAACTTGCAAACAGATTATTACTAAGGGCATTTCTCATCCTAGTTTTTGAAAGAGGGACCAAATGACCTTTAAAGTTATACTGGCCTTCCACTGATTCTGTCGATATCTACTGACATAAATGATGATTCTTAACCAAATCTTTCGGGAAAATTTAAGTTTGATATTTTTTCCATAGAGTGACACTGTTTCACCAGCAGACTAGGCCCTCTGAGTAAGACGTAGTTTAGCGGCTAGCACCTTTGATCCATCTTCAAAACTTTTGTCTCATTCTTTCTTTTTCAAGATAGTGCTCTTGAAGTTATGAGTTTATCTGCATTGATATTTGCCGGGTTTTGTTTGTAATGTTATATTCAATAGGAATGGGATAGAAAAAGCGGAGATTTAGGTAATCATTAATTAGCTATGTCCAATACACGATGTTGTATCGACATCGCCAATATTGTCAACATCAATGGATTTAGGAGGGCACTTATTTTTATGAAACATTATGATCAAAGCAACTATTTCAACATCGGTTCTTTTTCTCACAAGTCGAAACTTTGATATTGACAATATTGATACTGCAATTTCCACATCGTTTCTACACCTTACATGTTGTCAACATTGAAATGTTAGCAATATCAGTACGACATTGTCTTATCGTTTTTACCTGATACATGTTCGCAGCATCGCCGATATTGTCGACATCGTAATGTTGACGATAGTAGTAAGACATTGTCTACATCGTTTTAACCTGATGCATGTTGTCAATATCGCCGATATTGTCGTTATTGCAATGTTATTGCTATTTGTACGTCATTGTCTACATCATTTCATCTGCTACATGTTGTCATTATCGCCAATGTCGTAGACATTGCAATGTTGACAATATTGGTACCACTTTGTTTAAATCGTTTCAATCCTTTAACATGTTGTCAACATCGCCAATGTAATTGACTTCGCAATGTTGACGATATCGGTTTGCAATGTCGTCGATGTTGGCAATGTTGACAAATATAAAGGACAATGTCCTCAAAAACAGAACGACATTACGTGACGACATTGCCGACATCGCTAATGGACAATTTTTAGATTAATAAAGTTCGATGTTGTCAATTACAAAACAATGTGGCCGTTGCTGAAAACCGATTGTATTGAAACTTGCAATATCTAAATTTTGCAAAATTTTGTTTAAAACTAAGGAGTATCTCCGTCATGCATAGCTCTGTCCTTAGCTGAATTTTGCTTTACATTTAGATCCTTTTGTCTATTTGTTCTCTATCAACTTTTACATGTTTTTCTATTAATGGACTTTTTGTTTTGGAGTAATCTGCGTTGATGAGACATATATTGTCGAAATGCGCATATGCAGAAAATAAATTAACTGTAACTTCGGTATTTTGTTATTAATTACCACTTGGCCGATGCCTCTGCTGGTGGGCTGTTAGTCCAAGGGTATTCACCAACCCAGTTGTCACTCTGACCCGAAAACCGATTGTATTGAAACTTGCAATATCTAAATTTTGCAAAATTTTGATTAAAACTAAGGAGTATCTCCTTCATGCATAGCTCTGTCCTTATCTGAACTTTGCCTTTCTTTTTTAGATCCTTTTGGTTATTTGTTCTCTTTCAGCTTTCACATGTTTTTCAATAAATGGACTTCCAAATGTTTTGGTTTGATCTGCACTGATGAGACATAAGTTGTCGAAATGCGCATATGCAAAAAATAAATTAATAGTTACTTCGGTATTTTGTTATTTGATAAAAACGATGAAGGTAATAACGGACCGACAACGTGACGACATTGCCAATAGTGCTTTGCCGACAATAACGTTACAACATTAAAAACTGGACATCAATTCGCCCACTGTACCGTTAGATTTGCAAGTGCCGGTACCAAGTCTGGCTATCCTGAGATCATATTTTTGTAACGTTTGTCTTTTGTAATGAATACAACTGATGTTTATTTTAGGTCAAAATTAATCAAGACGGTCAAACAGTTCTAGAAGATAGTATAGGAAAGATGATACGATCCAGTGGGAACTCTCCCTGGCACGATAATTTTTTCATGACTTATCCATCAACCAACGTTCCTCCAGTGGGACATCAAATCAGTGATCCAGTTCATTCATCCCACTTCAACAGCGTACCAGCATCAGGCAATGCGACATATCCATACATAGACAGTATACCATACACAGTCGAGGGATATCTAGACTTGTCACGTGTTTAGACTTCATATACAATATAAATATCAAAGTATGAAAATTGGATTGAAAGAAAACCATGTCACCCTTCAAAAGTAATAATGTATTTTTGTAAGATTTGATGTATGTATAAATTGGGTTCACTTGGAATACGGATATTTTAAAGTAATGTGTTTTGGAATATATTTGCGAAGAACATAGATATGCATTTACTTAAAAGCAATTTCGTACAAATAGTGCACTGTGTGAGCATAATGCTTGTTTTAACTAAAATAATTGTAATAAGTAATCATTTTTCAAGGGAGGTGATACTAAGGGACCGACCATTTAACCTGAATGGGGGGGTTATGGTTTTTTCCTGGGCAGAAAATTTATTTATTTTTTTCACGTGTATCAACAAAATATTTTTTTTTTCAAAGTTAACATTATTTTTTGGGGCAGAAAGCCTCCTTCAGAAATTTTTTTTCATCATTTTGGCAGCCGAAATATTTTTTTTTCACATAAAATCAGCTCCAAGATATTTTAGAAAAAAAACATACCCCCCCCCCTCTTTTCAAATTAAATGGTCGGTCCCTAAATAACAATTGCTCATTGTGACCATGGATTCAAAAGTCATAAATCCTAATGAGAAACTGTATTTTATGTAATCGCTGGCAATTCAGATAAGTTTTTCTTTTATCTTCACCGTTATGTAATTACAGTAGCTGCCGAAAGTTTGAAATCATTTTTCATATCTTCGTACGAAATTATCCATTGCAGTAAAGGGCTACTGTACTATTTCAGTTATTTAAAGTCAGTTAGGTCAGACTGACCTCTTGACCTATCTTTTAAGATTACGAATTGTCTTTTTCTCTCCTTACAACATACATCGGCAAGCGAATCCCGAAGCAAGAACGAAGGAAGGGGGAATTCCAAAATCACGACAATTCACATCAAACACGAATTGAGACAGTATGACCAAGACAAAACAAATAAACAAAAATGAACAAGAACGTCACAAAACTAAGCACTAGCAATGTGAACCCCTACAAAAAACTGGGGTATCATCAGGTGCTCCGGAAAGGTATGTTATAGGTAATTAAATGTTGTAAATATTCTATAATGCATTTTATTCATTGTTTTTATTTTGTACGGCCTTAATATTATGTAATTTGTTTGGCCTAGTTATGTAACTTGTTTACAATAAACAAGGGTCAAGGTTATTTCACCTTAGAACATATAGACATTTCTAGAATTTAAATATAATATTTAACACATAGAATTTTTAGAGGCTTTCCTTACATAATCATTCTAGTCATGTGATTATCAGTTGATTAGAATGTTCTAGTTATATCTTGTGGATAGATTTTTCTAGAAATAATAAATGTATTTATATGAGGTAGCTGAAAAGGGTTAAGTCAGTCAGTTTAATAATTTTATACAGGATTAATTAGTTTATATAGGATTATCACGCACATCTTTCGTATTGGAAATCGACATCAGTTATTGTGAATCTATTATCAACTATTTAGTGAGGATTATAAGGATTATTCTATTGGACATTTATTGGTGGAATTAAGTGAACTGTTCATTTGGATAATTAATTGGGCTTCATCATTGTCAGATAAGTTATATATTGTATTTAATTTGTAAAATAATTATTTTTTCGTCTGATTAAAAAGTTAATTTGAGCCAATTTTGTTTTATCTTTGCTGACTTTAATTGGTCGTTTCTGCCACATAACAGGTAAGCATGATCTGCTCCACGCATGCCACCCGTCACGCTGCCGATGAAAAGTCCGGTGAATAGTCAAGATTGTGGTCATGGAGTTAGTAGTCTACCTTTATTGGGTTTTATTCTTATGTTTATATGACAAGCGTGACGATTTTAACTTCCCAATTGTGAACTTTCCCTTTCTTAGCAGCAACATACCTCTCAAGCCTAAGGAATGTCCATTTCACAGTTGATTCAATACTGTCGAGCATGTAGTTTGTACAGTGATTTTTTAACAGAGCAAAAACACTGTCCTAAAAGCTGATTAGTCATGGATTTGTTCAGCCTAATATTTTAATTTCATCCCTCAAAAATTCTATGGCTGTCACCATAACAACATTGAAAGATATGACGTGTCAATGTCCCAAATGAAAGCGGACATATTCAGCTAGATTCACGTCTTCCCAGATTTTACTATACCGGGTTTGACTTTTTCCTGGATTAACTCACTTTCACTGTGACTGGTGCTGTTAACAGAGCAGGACATGCTAACCCTTCCGGAGCACCTGATGTCACTTTCAGGTTATGGGAGTTCACACTGTGAGTGCCTTGGTTTTGAATGTTGTGTTTTTTGTTTCTGTGATTTGAAGCTCTCTAGCGTCGTTGTTTTCTGTGTTCTCATTTTGTTGTGTCTTTGGGCTTCGATTTTTGTAAATACTACTACTTTGTTCCTTCCGTATTCTACTGCAGTTGTTCTATATGATATTGAAACGGGACAGATAAAGGGGAGGTTTGCGTACCCATAAACCGGTTTAATCCCACTGGAGGCTTCTGCTAGTGCCTATACCAAGTCCGGCTGTTTTGAGTTCCTATCGTGGTCTACGTTTGTCAGATTTGGCATATGATTATAATCTTCAGCCATTGTAGTTGTTTCCTGTTATCCATTTTTTTTTGGACAAATTCTTAAAAAACAACGGCAGTAGAATGGAATACAACTAATTCAAAATTGTTTATTTGTATAGTAAAAAAAATAGGTATATATATTATCTTTTTTTTTAATTTCACCAAATCTGATTGTAAATTCCTATTTTATGATTTAATCTTTTAGAAATTGTGTCTTTATTTGTGCATTGCAGTATGTTTGAAATGACTGTCTTACCTCCGTATATTTAAAGATATCAACAATTCACGCCATGATATAGCTGAAATATTGTTAAGGTTGGTATTAAACTCCTATCAACTAAACAATCAATCAGTTCATTCTGATGTATATAACGATTAACCTTTAATCTTTTAAAATAAATTTGATGTAATGTATTATTTATATGAAAAGAAGATATTTTTCGACTTGAATGAAAGAAAGAACACATGTCACACAGATGTATTAATTTTGGTGGTTGTATATAGGTATATTGATTGAATAAATATTCAAAACGGTCAAAACCTCCAGATTTTGCCTCAAGACTTTGCAACTAACCTGAATTTTATGAGGATGAATTCATCGAAGGGCTTCTTAAAAGAAGATAAAAATCTGGCCTAATCCTTCAATTTTCGCTTCCGTTATATAGATGATATTTCGTCACTAAACAACCTTCACTTTGGTGATTTTCTCCATCTTATCTATCCAAAAGAGCTGAAAATTAAGGAAACTACAGACACTCCCCCATCGGCCTCATTCCTTGACCTTCATCTCCAAATTGACAACAGAGATAGACGTCAAACTAAGCTGTTCAATACACGCGATGACTTCACTTTTCAAATAGATAACCCCCCCTTGGCTTCATAGCAACATCCAAACTCTGACGGCATACGGAGTTTATATCTTCCAGCTCATTCGCTGTTCAAGAGACAGTAGCCGATACAGAGACTTCCTTGATAGGGCGCGATTGCTCACTATTAGGCTACTTAATGCAAAAAATCCAAAAAGTTCCATAAAAAAACAGTTAATTGCGTTATGCTGTACACGTATTTCAAGGAGTAACCTCTCATCAGCAGCATTAAAATTAAATAATATGGAAATCAATAATCCAAATGTAGTCCAGAAAGAAGTACTCAAATACGGAGCCAAATCCAGTAACAAGGACATCTACCGAGTGCCATACACGGCATGAAGCCTCAGTATTTTGGAGTGATTAGAATTTTGATGGAAAACAGTAAAGTTCTATAACAGGCAAGATAAAATTATCATGTCAGGCAAGTCTGTCTATTGGGCTGGTGTATGTAACCAAAAACAAAACTTGAAGTCATTCCCCTAGACGTTGGTACGGTCGACCATACGATCTTAGGGATCGCTATTGGATATCTGTTTCCCAGATGACAACAGATATTTCCCTTTAAAAGCTCAGTTGTTGTGTCCTCTACCGGATTTGACATGTTCAACACGGCGGGTGTCTTATAAGAAGCAGGAGATTCTTACTCTACCGGTGCACCTGATCTTGGTTTTTGTTTTGGGTTCGTGTTGTTCTGCTTTGTTGTGTTTGTCTTAAATTTTCTTTTCTGTGCCGTGCTCGTGTTGTGTCGCTGTTTCTTTATTGTTTCCGATTTTGCCTTTGTCCTTGGATTATTCGATTTGGATTGCCAGTTCGGTATTCGCTTACTTTAATGCCTTCAAGCGTTCTTAATTGGACTACAAACTGAAGACAATGGTTGTATTAGCATTTTCAGATAATATTTTGATTTATCGGTTTGGGTATTATCCCAAAGGGAATAATATATCAATGGATAACTTATCCCAATTTGGATAATCGATTATGTCCCAATTCGGATAATTTATTAGTTTCTATGAATTATTTTTTTCATATTTAAATGGCGCGTAATGAAACACAAAGCAAAAAAAAAACTCTATGATTTCAGTCATCAAATGTCATATTGTCATCTCCTGGATGATGGTACACTTCACGTGGAAAGACATTTTTAGAACCTTAAATCATACATTGTATTTCATCAAACTTAACATTTGTTCCTATTGTGAATGACCAAATCATGAAAATAAAAGAAAAGGAAAGTCCGTGAAAATGTATTGGAATAGTGCTAAAAGTTTAGTTTGTTAAAATATTCAACGCTATTGTAGTTTGAAACACCATGGTTAAACCATACATTTAAGTTTTTTTTATCACATTGTAAAAAGAAAAAAAACTCTTGAAAAATTCAAAAGCCATGTTCATTAGACTTTTTCTCCATACTTCATTTATTTGATATCCAAAATCACGGGCCAAAAACCTTTTGCTTACACTATTGCACTATGTTTTATACATTCGTAAAACGAATATTTACTGAAAAGAAGTAGCAGAGAATAATTGTTAACTCTTGAAAGCTTAAGTAACCCTTAATTCAAAGTGACTGATTATTTTAAGTTTCAAATCGACTAACAGAGAAATAGCAGCATTCTTATGAGAGCAAAATTATACTGCCTGAAAGCATTTACCGTATATGTATATATAATTTCGATGATAATACGCCATTCAAAATCTAAAATGTAATTCACTAATAACTAGTCATTTATCCCAATTGGAATATAATCATTTATCCCAATTTGGATAATTTATCCCGATTGGGATTAATCAAAAGCTGTTTATTTCCACGCGGATTGGCTTAAGATTTGAAACGGGTTCCGGAGCTTCCGATAAATTTCGGCCAAAGCTGCTAAACCTGGACTCGACATAGACTAAAATCATATTGTAAATAATCGAAACATCACGTGAATCAGTTTTATCAGTTTTCTCAAGATGATTGACGGGTAGTATTAGGATTACAATTAAATGTGCCGGTATTTTAAGGGGAACGTACATGTTTTTTCCAAATTAAGTATATGTTGACATTGCAAAACAGTTGACGTCGAGATAGGCCTAGAAACAGAGCGTACATACATCGCTTGATCGGCAAAATGTTCTACAAAAAATACTTTTTAGCTATTTACTTCCATCTTCACAGCCCGTAAAAGAGGGTCTTCAAAAGTATGGTGATACTAGCATTCAAGAAGTGGTGAAAATGAAATGTGGATATTAAAAAACTCTAAAGATCTGCTTGACATCTTAAAATCGAGATCATTATTACGATGTAACAGCATTAAAACTATTGACTTCTCCACACTTTATACAATAATTCCTCATGAATAACTGAAATCACGACTGAAAGATTTAATTTATTGATGTTTCTCACGTATGAACGGCGAACAAAAGATATAAGTATAGTTATAGCTAGAGAACAAGCATACTTTGTAAAAAACGACTATTCAAACGAAGAAGTGCTTAAATGTTGAAGTTGTTTGTCCAGTTAGAGGACTTGTTTTTCAACAGACTAGCGGAATTCCAAATGGGCACAAATTGTTTACCTCTTTTAGCCGATCTGTTTCTCCACTCATATGAGGCTGAAGGGCTTCTTCAAAATAAAGATAAAAAACTGGCCCAGGCCTTTAATTTCAGCTTCCGTTATATAGATGATATTTTTTTAACTAATTAACCCTCTCTTTGGCAATTTTTGTCATCTTATCTAGCCGAAAGTGCTCAAAATAGCTTCACTTTTGCAAAAGTCAACTTCTCTTTTCTTCGTAGCACCATTCCAAAAGCACCGGCATATGGAGTTTACATCTCCCAACTCATTCGCGTCTCAAGGCCAGTGGGCGATATAATGAGAAATATTGCTGAAGTTGGCGTTAAACAACAATCAATCAATCAATAAATCGATATAATGACTACATTGATAGAGCCCGGGTGCTTACAAACAGGCTACTTTAGCAAGGGTATGTTAACCATAACTTGAAGGCATCACTGAAGAACTTTAACGATAGACTTCACGATCCTGTGGACCGCCAGTGTATATCTGTTTCCCAGATGACAGCAGCCCTTTCTCACTTTAGTTTGTTTTTCCTCTACAGGATTTGACTTTTACTACCGGGGCTGACATGTTCAACACGGCAGGTATCTTATACGAAGCAGGCGATGCTTACTCTATCGATGCACCTGATCTCATCCATGATTTTTATTGGGTCCGTATTGTTCATTTTTGTATATGCGTGTGTCTTCATTTTATTTTCTGTGTCATGCTCATGTTAATTTTGTTTCTTTGATTATCTGAAGTTTACATTATCCTTGAATTGTTCCTTTTAGACTGACGGTGTTGTTCTCACTTGCTTTACTTGTAATTTATAACATTAGACATAGTCACAGATGAAGGAGAAGTCTTATGTGTGCAAATAAAGGGGTATGGAGTAAATGTTCATTGGACAAAATCTCTATAAATACATTGAAAGATTAAGCAAATTGAACAACGCTTTCATTGTTGTTCTTCATCTTGAAGTTACCACGATGCCTTCGACAAAGAACACATTCCGACCACATAGTAAGTTCAAGACGGCCCCTAGCACCGGTTTGAGCAGATGTTGAACAACGCCACATCCATGTATCCCCTTTGTCATTGATGCGGGGTCGTCAACAAGCATAACAAATCGGGCAAAGTACTCTTACAAACACTATCTCTGTATGAAATTAAGTTCAATACAAAAGACAATATAACAGACATATAGCTAAGGTTTCATAAAATATTGTAGATATTTATAGCTTTAGTCTAAAAAGAATATGTTATTTTCTACAATTCGTCAAATCTACATTCAAGATGAAGAACAACAATAAAAGCGTTGTTCTATTGCTATGTTTTACCATGCATTTGTAGAGATTTTGTCTCATTTGCATTTACTCCATATCCCTTCATTGTTGATTCATACATGCAGCTGCCTTTTGTTAGTGCCGCTACCAAAACCGGCTGTCCCGAGTTCCTATTGATGTTTACGCTTGTATTGTGTCTTATTCGTGTTTTATTATGTAGTTTCTTACCAGATTGTGCCATGTAATTATAATCTTCAGCCATTGCAGATGTTTCCTGTTATTCATTTTTACATGTTGTTTTAATCGACAGAATCCATACTGAAGATAGTTTTTGGTTTGATCAAAATAAACATGCCTTTTGATATGTTGATGTTCACTCTAGGGTGTCAAATAAAACAACGTGAAAATTGTATGAACTGCCATGCACTCACTTAAAACTTTATATAAAGACTGAAAATGAAATCTCTTTTTGTTATTCTTTTTTCCATGTTTATTATTTATTCGTTGATGGATTAGGAAAGCTTTTTTGAAAATATGCTTGTTGACAATGTTATAAGGAAAACAAACACGAGAGTTATAAGATTACCAGAAATCGTTTGAGCGTATTTTTTAACTTGATTAACCAAGAACAATTGCATGGCGCCTTTACCTAATCATATTTTAGCTAATTAGTCTAAAAGCCATATGAGTCGTTGCTATCAATTGTATTCCGTCGATGTAAATCGGTCGTTAGTCGTAATTTTTTTTAAATCTTCTCTGAAAACACCGGACTTTTAACCAAACTTGGTCTGAATCATTACTATGGTATTTTATCAAAATTGTGACCCAGGAGTTAAAGTACCTTACAACAAGGCTGTCGTTACTAAACCAGGGCTCCCAAGAGCTTGTATCAATAACCTGGCTTTCAGTTGCCACAATGAAGCTAACATTGTAAGTTATACATTTGATCTTCAGTCTCTCAAACTTTGGTAGCTCGAACACCACAAATATCTTGAACTGTATTTGAAGTCTGGTCATGTTTTACTATATTTCTTTGTATGGCTTTTTTGACAAAACACGTTCTTGCTAAGGATCATTTTTTACATCAGTTTTGAAGTTGAGACTTCATTTTGTAAATAGTAGTCAACGAACAATTTTCAACATCGCTTTTGAAGTCGCAACATCAATATCCATTTGGAAACCAAATTTCATTGAAATCGGACAATGTTGAATTTTCACGGCTTTTTTGTCAGGCATTATGAAAATGGCAATCATCAAAAATATGCAACATCAATTTTGAAGTTGCGACATCAATACCTCTTTGGATAATATTGAATTTTCCCGGCTTTTTTTGCAAGCATTTTAAAACTGACTTAACCTAATTTCATTGAAATCGGACAATGTTGAATTTTCCCGCCTTGTTTGGTCGGTCAACGAACAATTTTCAACACCGGTTTTGAAGTCACTATATCAATAACTTTTTCAGATTTTCTACCAAATTGCACGGTAGTTAGATCTCATCATGCTGATTACTTTACACCCTGTCAGGTTTGACATCTGTAACGGTTTTCCAGTTATTGGCCAAAAACTGTAATTTACCCCTATGTTGTATTTTTAGCAGTGGCGGCCATGTTAAACACAATTATAAGAAGCCATACCCTGGTGATGATTCAAGTCAGGTTTGGTTACATTTGGCCTAGCATTTAATAATTCATTTCTTTATGACAAAGAATATATTGCTTGCGTCAAGTCTTGTATCACTGATTGCATTGAACAATATAAAACAGATTATAATGAAAACTTAGAAAACACAAAGTTTTCTATTTCTGACCAATTGTTTTGGGAAACATTAAAAATGATGATTAGATGGAAGACTATCTCCTATTCTTCCTAGAAAAAGCAAGAGCGCAGTAAGAAGGAAAAGGATATAGCATGTCAATTAGGACAAATATATGAGGAAGATTTTTCAGAAGAAACTAGAGAAAAGATAACACAAACTGAATAAAAGTTACGCACATTAAGGAAATCTAGAGTGAAAGGGGCAATAATGAGGGCTAAAGCAAAGTGGCAAAGTGAGGGAGAAAGAAGTATAAAATATTTTTGTTACTTTGAAAAAAGAAATTATCTTGAAAAGGTCATTCCTACTTTAACTTTGGATGATGGAGAAATTATTACTGATCAAACTATGATCCGTGCAGAACAAAAATTGTATTACCAATATCTATATACGTCTCGAAAAACAACTATATCTGATATACATAAAGAAAATTTCTTTTCCATAGAAAATCCTTTTATTAAAATCTTGGACAATGAGCAAAGACAAGATCTTGAGGGGGTAATTTCAATTATGGAATTACAGATAGCTTTAAAAAGTATGAAAAATGGTAAATCTCCAGGTTTGGATGGTTTCACAAATGAATTCTATAAATTTTTCTGGCACGATCTTAAAATCTTCTTACTGCGCTCTTTCAAAGAGGCATTTCAAACAGGTAACTTATCAATATCCCAAGTGCAAGGAGTAATAACTTGTTTACCAAAAGAAGGAAAACCAAAACATTTGTTAAAAAACTGGCGTCCAATATCATTATTAAATGTAGATTATAAAATAATTTTAACATGTATTGCAAATAGAATAAAGAAAGTTTTGGATTATTTGATAAGTGAAACTCAGACTGGTTTTATGAAAGGTAGATATAAAGGTAAATGTACAAGATTGTTATTTGATTAGATAGAAAAGTCAAGGGAAGAAGAGATACCTGGTTTGATTGTTTATTGGACTTCGAAAAAGCTTTTGATTCTCTTGAATGGAATTTTATTGAGGAATCATTAAAATTTTTATGTTTTGGAAATACACGTGTCAGCTGGTTTAAAATTTTGTACAATAACTCAAAGAGTTGTATACAAAACAATGGTTACCTCTCTGAGTTTTTACTATCGAAAGAGGGGTTCGTCAAGGGTTCCTTTATCGCCTTATCTTTTTATTCTTTGTTTAGAATTACTTAGTGCCTCCATTAAGTTTGACAATGACATCAATGGTACAAAAATAGAAAATTCTGAATTTTTGCTTAGTCAGTATGCTGACGACTCAACTTTGATTCTTGACGATATTGAAATGTCTTTAAATACAGCTTTAAATAAGATGGATTCATTCGCCTCCTGCTCAGGTCTGAGAGCAAATTTTGATAAAACACAAGTTGTATGGATTGGGGCAAGAAGGGGCTGTGGCTTGGAACTAAATACAGACAAAATATTAAAAGGAATCATTCAGGGAATTTCAAGGTGCTTGGTATTCAATTTTGTTTAACAAAAACAATTACATATTTAGATAATTATAAAGAAAAGTTACAGAAAATCAAAAATCTTTTAAGTGATTGGTCTTTTAGAAATTTAACTATTTATGGTAAGATTACGGTTGTTAAAACTCTAGCATTACCCACTCTTGTTCAATGTTTTTCTGTATTACCAGACCCACCAGTGGAATTTTTAAGAGATCTGCAATCTGTACTATTTGATTTGTTTGGGATGGGAAAGGAGATAAAATCAAGATAAATATCCTTATTTCAAATTATGAAGAAGGTGGTGTGAAGATGCCACATATCCAATCTTTTATAAAAGCACTTCAGTTATCGTGGATTAAAAAGATATTAGATCTCACAAATAATTCTTCCTGGAAGATATTATAAGCAGATAGGCTTGAAAAGTATGGTGGTGAGAATATCTGGTATTTTCCTAGATCTGCAGTTACAAATATAAAAAAAGATTTTAATCCTTTTTGGCAAGATGTATTTGTAGCATGGACCACATTGCAGGAATCCCATGTCACAGCCCCAACAACCCCCAGTGAAGTTCTGTCTCAACCATTTTTTTTTAAGGATAATATTCAAATTGGAGGGAAAACAGTTTATTTTGAAAAAAATATTAAAAATGAAGAATTTTTTATAAATGATTTATTAAAGAAAATGGAAAATTTCATAAGTTTAATGAATTTATTATAAAGTTCAATATATAAACTAATTTCTTGGAATTCTGTGGACTTTTACATGCAGTACCAAATCAGTGGAAACAAATTCTAAATTCCCAAAATATTTCTAAATTAAATTCAATAACTGAAAGCAATATAACATTAATGAAGACAATAGACAAGATTCCAAAATACTTCTATAAACTTTTCATAGAAAAAACAAAAGAAAAAGCCATTAATATTCAGGAAAAATGGACTCAAAAACTTGAATTAGAACCGTTAAACGAGGAGTGGGAATTTTATTTTAGTTTGCCTATTATGGTAACTGAAGACCCCACCTCCACAGAATTCTAGCAACAAATAGTTTACTTATGAAATGTAAGTATACCGAGACAGAACTTTGTACATTTTGTTCAGAAAAAAAGGAAACTTATATTCACCTCTTTTTCGAATGCCATTATGTTAGAACTTTTAGTTAAAGTTTGATCAAATTTTAAAAGAATTGTGCAACATAAATTTTTATCCAGTCAAAAAAGATATTATATTAGGTACTAATAATCATATGCATGATGATATTATTAATACTTGTTTGTTAATTATGAAAAGATATATTTATATTTGCAGAGTAAAGTATAATATCCCTTCTGTTAATGAAGCCTTTGAGTGGCTTACATATTATTACAAATATTGATACATGTATAGCCTCTGTAATTTTATGTACAAACAATAAAGCCAATTTTATTAAGCAAAAATGGTCAAAAATAAAAAGTATTGTAATTGAAGCTGGTGATCGGTAAAACTATTCTTTAAAATGATTTGATTTAGTATCATTTATTAATTAATTTATTTTATTTATTTTCATTGTTATCTTATTTACTTATTATTATTTATTTTATTATTTTTTATAAATTGGACAAAAATAGGTAATTTCTTTTGCTAAATTATTGTATACAGTTTTGTGGATAGATTTGTAAATGATATGAAGAAAATAATAAAATATATAAAAAAAAAAAAAAACATTTGGCCTAGCGGTGTCAGAGAAGATTTTTGAAATTGTTAACAAACGGACGATGGACGACGGACGAAAGGTAATGGCAAAAGCTCACATGGAATTGTAGGCCAGGTGAGCTAAAAAGAAAAGGGATAAATTGCCATAAATGGCAAACAACTCAATAGCCGTTAAGTTATCGAATTCTAATAAATGTAAAAATGGCCAAAATGACAAGATGTACATGCCCTGGGGAAAAAGTAGAAAAAAAACGTCTTGGAGTTATTGCACTTTTTAAGTAAACTTTTCAAACTTTATAAAAAAAAATCGAAGTTGCCGACCTCATCCAAGAATGCTGCCAGTGGAGAACATATTTTTTTTTTTACATTTGACTCTATGGGAAAACACTTTTTTGGTTTTTCATTTTCCATATTTATTATTTATTCGCCGAATAGAATAAAAAGATAACAGAAAACACCTACAATGGCCGAAAAACATAGCATCATGCCACAAAATATTCTTCCTCAGTTTACAAAGATACGTACCATCGGTACTACAGTGACACCTGATCACACCTGCCTAAATCGAACCCTGACAAAACCGAAAAGCTGTCCAAAACAAACACAATGTACATGTAAAGTCCCTTTGTATCAATTTCTATTTATTATGAACTTGCGTAAACCGAAACCTGTCAAAACCGAATAAAATCTGCAGTCCCAAAGGAGTTCGGTAAAGACAAGTTTCACTGTATTCAATTTAAACATTAACAGTATAGTTTTGGGAAGGGTGTATCAAAAAGTCATTGATTTTTTATTTTATGTTTATAGTGTTAAGTTTCATTATATTTCTAATCAACTGTACGCCATTGCAATTTTGTAGCTTGTAGTAAAATCATAGTGAAGTGCTTCCGTTTTTCAGAGAACCAGATTTCAATTACGAAAGATCTAAAACGATTATTTATCGACTATCAAATAAATATATTCCATTGATAGTAAGAGTCAAAATCAGTTGTTTTTTATTTTCCTTTATAGACCTTTTTGTTTCCAAAGTTCTTTGCCAATGCATTAATATGTTTTAAAAGACTGCAAAGCAAGATGATTGCATTTTTTTCCTTGCGTAATGTAACTTGTTGTTTGAACATGTCATTTTAATATTTTTTAGGAATCAGGTAATTTCAAAAATATTAGAAACCAGATATCTTGTCCTACTGTATTGGCATATTTTAACTACTTTTATTTAGATGATTACATGTTTAATAAACAATGTTTTGAAACGAATGAAGAAAATGTGAATCCAAAATTGCAATTTATTTTAGTTCTTTAAAATGGTGAATGAAAGGATATGGAGTAAACGCACATGAGACAAAGCCTCTATAAATACATGGTAAAAAGCAAAGGAACAAAACTTTTATTGTTGTTCTTCATCTTTCAGTCACCATGAGGCATTCAACAATTAGCTTTGTTCATATCTCATAGTAAGTGGTTATGTGATTGTCAACAAAAATAATTAAACTTGCAAAGTGCTCTTACAATCACTATCATCCTTTGCCCGACAAAAGCACTAGACGATTACAACATATAGAAAAAGTCCATTTTGACATCTTAAATCAATAATTGAAAAATTTGAGAAAAAAATTGACAGAAAACATTAAATGTAATATTAATATTAGCTAAGGAAATAACTTTACACTAGGAAAGTAAGTTACAACCGAACCGTCTGTCTAAAACGAACAATCCAAGGGCAATGGAAAATCAAAGAAACAGAAAACGGCACAGGAAAGAAAAAGTGAACACAGACACATATGCAAAAAATAAACAACACGGACCCAATAAAACATTTGGAGAGATCAAATGGACCCGGAGTAAGTATATCCTGCTCCTTATAAGACATCCGCCGTGTGTTGAACATGTAAACGTAAATAAAGTGAAATTCGGTAAAGGAAAAACAAAATTTTGCGGCAAAGAGAAAGATCTGTTGTCATCTGGGAAACATATATCTCGTGGTGGTACATAAGATCGTGATGTCGACTGTAAAACTTCTGTAGTGATGACTTCAAGTTATAGTTAGCATACCCTTGCTCAAGTAGCCTATTTGTAAGCAACCAAGCTCTATCAAGGTAGTCACTGTATCGACCACATGCCCTTGAGTAGCAATTAAGTCGGGGCTTTTTGGAATGTTAGTACAAAGAAAAGGGAAGTGAAGTTTACTATCGGAAAGTAAGGTCATCGCGTTTGTCATATCTTGAAGTTCGTTGGAAGGAAAAGACATTTTATAGATGCTCAAAAATGCAAAACACATTAGTGAACTTTTTAGATGAAATTCAAGATAATTTACTATATTTGAGATAACGAAACTAAAGATAAACTGATTGTTTTGTGATTATAATGATATATATAGAGAGAAATAGATTTTGTTGATGAAGTCGTATATTCATTAAGTATTAATAAAATCTAATATTATAAATTACCTGTATTTTATTGTGACAACATTAGCTGATTACTACATATAAACTTCTTGGTAATCCAATGAGGATACGGATAAAGATAGAAAACTGTACATGTTTAACATCAGATGAGATCAACGGATTGTAAATGTGTAAATCCTATGATAATAATGCTTAATACCAAATGACTGCACATGTTTCACATCATATATGAGATGGACAAGTGTTTTATCCTATGAAGACAAAGCTAAAATACCAAAGGACTGCGGACAAAATAAGTAGACCGTACATGTGGAACATCCAATGACCATAAACGTTAGGAATGAACGGTCTCTACATGTTGACAAAAATACCAACGCCATATTTTCTATTTGTTGTGCAAATAATTATATATAACACAAATTCTTTGGTTCAATCATGTGAAAAAGAAGGTATTTGTGTATTAAATATTGCTGAGGATACATTTACATGTGGAGATGGAAATGGTACTGATATTCCGATTCCTACAGAATACAATTTGGTATGGTGAGTGTCATGATATAGTTAGAAATATGTAGAACATATGAAGTGCCGTGCAATTCCATGCAATGTATATATGTATTTATTTGACCAGAATGCAGTATGTAAATAAGTGTCTGCAGAGCGAAACACAAAAGTCTCCCAAAGAAACTCTCGCTATCGTACAAGTGCGAATCGACAAAATCATTATTATATTCAAGCAATATTGTTGAAAAAGCAATTGTTGAAAAAATCATTATCACTGTAATAAACATTATTGATTTTTTTACAGTAATAATATCTTTATTGGGATCGTATCTATTGTTTAGACGGCACAATTGAAGAACCAATCCTAACAACCTTAAATCTGTTATAAAAGGTATGGGTCACTATCCTTGCTTTTGCTAGGTCAAAGTTTGCTCATTTTTAGCCATTTTTTCAACTTAATTTACAAAAAAATGTACGTGGAAAATATGGAAAGGCAATTTTCAGCTCAACAGAAACGAACCTTTAATCCATGAGAATTTTATATACTTTTGTAAATTGAAAGTTTATAATAGAGTCTATTGGTTACAACAAAAAATTTATATGTCACCATGGTTTTAACAAAGATGTTTTACAGGGTGTCTGGATTAAACATCATTTACGGAAAAAGGGAGCTAATTCGTGGCAAATGGGGTAAAATATGACGTTTTACATCTGTCAGTCAAATATGACGTCACAAAGGAAAAAGTGTCGAATTACTGTTCCGGCCCGAAAATCAAACCTACCCCGTATCCGACTCTTTATTTTTTGAATTGCGCAATTGAAATGCGCAGCGCAACAGTGTCTATCTACCTAAAATCGTAGCCAGAATCAATATAGACAGAAGAAACGCATCAATGCTAGATCTAGTCCAATTTGAAAACGTCAATCGCAATGTGCGAAATGTTTAAATTCAACTATTCCCTGCCCTAATGCATTATCCCTGTTAGTGATATACATGGACAGTAATTTTTTGTGTGTAAATTTTATATTGGGAGAGCGTAGCTCGAGTCCAAATATTAAATTTAATGACGGTCAATATAACATATTAGGTAACTTACACACTGTGTGTAATGTTTATATCCCACCGAATGTTAAATAAACATATAAATGTGGTGAAAACCGCAACGAATGTATCGAAGTTTACATGTTGACGACGTGTACTGGCTGGCACTGGAAGTATATTTCTTAGTCACCCCATATGTCATATATACGGTCAGCAGGTGATATCTTCTGAACAATCAACGTTCCAGAATTTTACTACAGATAGGATTTAATGCCATACAGTCCTTTGTTTGACTGAAGTATAAGGGAGCTAAGCTAATCGGTATTGAAGCCCAAACATCAATTAAGGGGGGTATCAGTGTCAGTTAAAAAGTAATTAAATTCAAAACATTTGTTTAGATCAAATTTAGAATAATGAAATTGCACATCCGTTATTAACATTTTGGTGAGAAAAGGGGACCTCTCTTTAAATTTCGTTGATTTATATTCCTAATAGAATAAAAACTATTATATGATTAAGATATCTATTGCGTTTTTCAAAAGTGTTTACACGAGATATATAAACAGAAAGAAAGGCTAGTCATTTGCAAAAGAATACATGTAACCCCTTTATAAGACCAGAGGAAATTGAAAAGTATTAAATGAATTTCTGATATGCTTACCTTTGGGATTTCGACTAAGGATGAGGACACGGATCTCCCCTCTTTGTACTGGTATCAAAATGCCCATTCAAGCCACGGTTTATCGCTGAATTTGCCAAATGTTTCCACAAAACTTATTGCTTAGCTGCTAATCGTCATCTTCAGAGCTGTTAAAGAGGGCCTTCAATTATATTGTGATATTTGTTTTTTCAAGAAGCAGTGTTAATGAAGCGTGGATATTGGAAAACTCTAAACTTCTACTTGACATCTTAAACTCTAGACTATTATCACACTATTAAATCATTGAAACTTTGACTTCTCAACAATTTATACTACGATTCCTCATGAACAACTGAAATTTTGGAATAG